>CAUYSK010090832.1:0-46428 GCA_963575035.1 Avahi laniger | reverse complement strand
TTTTGCCTGGGCTAGAGTGAGTGCCATGGCGTCAGCCTAGCTCACAGCAACCTCAAACTCCTGGGCTCAAACGATCCTTCTGCCTCAGCCTCCCGAGTAGCTGGGACTACAGGCATGCGCCACCAGGCCCGGCTAATTTTTTCTATATATTTTTCGGTGTTCAATTAATTTCTTTCTATTTTTGGTAGAGATGGGGTCTCACTCTTGCTCAGGCTAGTCTTGAACTCCTGAGCTCAAGCAATCCGCCCGCCTCGGCCTCCCAGAGTGCTAGGATTACAGGCGTGAGCCACCGCACCCGGCCTTAACTATACTATTAATAATTCATTTAGCCCTCCCAATCCTGTGAGGTAAGAGCAATTATTGGCCCCATTTTACAGATGAGGAAACAAGGTGGTACCTCTGCCACCTCCCAGTCATGCACCTGGGAGGTGGCAGATCCATGATGTCACACTGCCCTCAGGAAAGGAGAATGACCCTAGTGTGAACATTTTCCTCAAGTAGGCATCACTGTTTTTAAAAAGTATTATGGTTTCTTACGTTATAAAAGGTTGAGCATCCAAAATCTGAAATCTAAAATGCTCCAAATTCCAAAACTTTTTGAGCACCGACATGACACTCAAAGGAAATGCTCATTGAAGGATTTCAGATTAGGTATGTTCAACTGGTAAGTATATGCAAATATTCCAAAATCTGAAAAAATTGGAAATCCAAAACACTTCTGGGCCCCAGCATTTCAGGTAAAAGGTGCTGAACCTGTATATGTCCAGTGCAGCAAAGTTGGATAACACAATGTCAATGGGTTGAATTGTGTCCCCTAAAATTCATACTGAAGTCCTAACCCTCAGTACTTCAGAAAGTGCCCTTGTGTGGAGATAGGTTCTTTACAGAGGTAATGAAGTTAAAATGAGAGGACAGGTGCAGTGGCTCACATCTGTAATCCTAGCCCTCTGAGGGGCTGAGGCAGGAGGATCCCTTGAGCTCAGGAGTTCGAGACCAGCCTGAGCAAGAGCGAGACCCCATCTCTACTAAAAATAGAAAAAATTAGCCAGGCTTGGTAGTGTGCGCCTGTAGTCCCGGCTACTTGGGAGGCTGAGGAAGGAGGATCCCTTCAGCCCAGGAGTCTGAGTTTGCTGTGAGCTAGGCTGACACCAGTACACTCCAGCCTGGGCAACAGAGCGAGAATCAGTCTCAAAAAAAAAAAAAAAAAAGTTAAAATGAGGTCATTAAGGTAGATCTTCATCCAATATGACTGGTGTCCTTATAAAAAGAGGAAATTTAAACATATTTACAAATATATGTATATCCCACATGTACACAGGGAGAACCACGTGTATGTGAAGACAGTCACCTACAGCCGAGGAGAGAGGCCTGGGACAGATCCTTCCCTCATGTCCCTCAGAAGGAACTGACCCTGCCAACTCCTTGACTTTGGACTTCGAGTTTCCAGAACTGTAAGATGATAACTTTCTGTTGTTTAGGTCACCCAGTTCATAGTACTTTGTTACGGCAGCCCTAGCAAACTACTGCACACAGAAAAGGCCAAAGTAAGAACATATAAACAAAACTCAAACAAAATCCATTCTCCCACCATCCCAAAATACTTACTTTCAGCATTTGGGTATATACTTCTGCTACCCAAATTGATTTTCCATGGGCTCAAGTTAATTTCAGGGCGAATAAAAATGACTAAAATACAATTATCTAGCTGAATTACCTGTTTCAGACGAACATTGGTTGTCACGATCTGATTTACTTCATCCTGGAAAAAGAAAGGCCCCATCTTTAGGGGGAGGGGGATCCAAGGGGAGGAGGCCCTGGGGTGCGGGTGCGTGGGGCCCCGAGCGCTCGTCTCACCACGTTGATGAGCTGTATCAGCTGCAGGCCCACGGTGACCTCCACGACCTGGCGGTGGTCTTCCACTGGCCGTACCACGCTGCTGTAGTCTTTAAATAGCTTTGCCACCAGACGGGTCTCATGTTCGGAGCCCAGGACAAGGCCAGCTGAGACAGCAAATGACACACACGCTGTCAGACTCTGCTCCCAAGCTCCATACACACGAATGTGAGGAATTAAGGCCTAACTAGCTAATGGAAGGCACGCAGGCCCCTTGTGGAAGGGCTCCCAAATGCGGCTATGATTGCCTTAAGTTCCTTTCCAAGCACAGTTGCTGGTGTGGTCCCTTACCAGGCAACAGTGGGGCGTACTCTGGACAGGTGACATTCCTTAATATAGCCCCTGGCTTAATCAAGTTTGGCAGGTACACACAGATACACACACAAAGAAAACATCCACAGAAAAGCCAATCTCAGTATTTCTGAATCTTGTCACGGTGTAATGAAATTCTGGGCTGGCTGGCCTCAGGTCTCATGAACAGCCAAAACTAAATGCTGGCTCAAGTCCACTAGAAAGGCCATAGTTAACGAAGTGGAAAATAACTAGGGTTGGTGGTATAGAGAAACTGAAACTTTGTTGCTGGTGGGAATGTGAAATGGCATTTCCTTAGCAAGTTAAACAGAGTCATCACGTGATGCGGCAATTCCACTCCTGGCACATACCCTAAAGATTACGGCACTATTTACAATAGTCAAAAGGTGAAAACAATGCAAGTGTCCATCCACAGATAAATGGGTGAACAAATTGTGATATATCCATACAATTCAGCCATAAAAAGGAATGACATACTGATACGTGATACAACATGTGTGAATCTCAGACGCATTATGCTGAATGAAAGAAGCCAGACACAAAGGGGCACATCCTGTATGATCTCATTTATGTAAAATATCCAGAATATAGGCCGGGTGTGGTGGCTCACGCCTGTAATCCTAGCACTCTGGGAGGCTGAAGCGGGAGGATCACTTGAGGTCAGGAGTTCGAGACCAGCCTGAGCAAGAGTGAGACCCCATCTCTACTAAAAATAGAAAAATTAGCCAGGTGTAGTGGTGTGTGCCTGTAAGTCCCAGTTACTCCGGAGGCTGAGGCAGGAGGATTGCTTGAGCCCAGGAATTTGAGGTTGCAGTGAGTTATGATGGCACCACTGCATGCCAGGGTGACAGACTGGGACTCTGTCTCAAAAAAAAAAAAAAAAAAATCCAGAATATCCAGAATAGAGTCTATAGAGTCACAAAGCAGGTAGGTACTTGGAAAAGAGAGAAAATTTTATGTAATGAGTATTTTACCACAATTAAAAAAATATCACTGCTGGTAGATACATGTCCCAGTTGAGTTGTTAAAATAGACTGAAGTCTCTGTGCTTCGTTGACCTGGGTTTGGGGCTCCTATTTGGAACACGAGTGATTCCAAGTAGAATCTTTACTACATTTCCCTTCAGGATAGAGAGCAATATTGACTAGTACTCTCGGAGCCCACAGCCCTTGCTGTCCGATACGTTATGTGCTCCTCCCCAGCCTTGGATGAAGCAGGCAGGCAGACATTCTCACCGGAGATCCAGAGGCTGGATGAGTTGCCCAAGGTCATGTGGCTGGTAAGGGCAAAGCTCGGATTAGAGCCCTGTCATTCTGCGCTGTGCTCCCGCACCAACTCTTAATATTAAGAGTGCATTGTAGGCTGTCTGGGAACCCTTGCAACTGCATGTACCACTATTCCTATGAGAAAACGAGTTCCAAATTCCTGCAAGGGCTTTATGAAGGATCTTTGTAACTGAAGCCTTGCATGGATTGAGGACTGTCTATTCAGGGCTGGGAGAGGAAGCAGACACATGATCCCTTTGTCCTGATCCGTGTAACCAGATCTCCCTTTTCCGCAGGTTATTGCTGAAGCCACCATGATTTCTCCCTGGGCCAAGAAGACTTAAAAATGGAATGAATGAGATGCTGTCCCTTTTTGGTCAGTAGTATTAACTTATCACTTCTAAGACAAATTATTATTTTTCTCTATTATTTTTCTCCTTGAGTCCTACTTTTGGAAGAGTTTGTCAACAAAGTAACTGTGAAGTAAGAAGTAATTACTTTTTCTATTTTTATTAGTCCACAAAAATAATAGCTAACACATCCAACCTTTTATGTGCTGGACACACTTCTATGTGCTTTGTATATACTTACTTTTTCAATCCTTGATGGGTGAGGTAGGTACTATTATTGTCCTCCCTTTACAGATGAGGAAATTGAGGCTCAGAGAGGTTAAGTGACTCACCCAGATTTCATAAGTGGTGGAGCCAGGATTCAAATCCAGAACCGATTTTCTCAACCACTCCTTTTCACCCAGAACAGTGAGTGGGTCAGCATAAATTGCAATGTTGTGCAATGAATCAATGCATTTTCATCCACCCAAAGTGTATGTTTTAATTCTCCCATAGAGCTTTGTTGAAGCCCTTGTGTTTGTGTTATCTTACTGAATCCGTGCAATGATCCTACGAGGTAAGTGTTCACTCCTACTTTGCAGATGAGGGAATTGAGGTACAGAGAGCTAAGTGATGTGTTCATGGCTCCCCAGCTAGTGGGAGGTGGGATTGCAAACAGAGGCACTTTGCCTCCTCCCCAAAGGGAAATATATCATTTCCATTTAGATAGTTGAGCTTTCAATGTAGCTTAAATATCTTCATTGCTACCTTCATGGACCCTATGTAGGGAACCCCTGACCTAGCCTGCCTCTACATTTCTAGTTTCCCAAGTTTTCTGAACCCCAAAGTTTCTAAGGGCACCCAAGGTGTCCAACCATGCAGAGCTTTCATGTGGCCTCTCCCTAAAACCGTCTGCATTTGAGGATGTTCCAAGGGACTGTGTTGTTCAGAGACCCAGTTTTTGCAGCCACCCCATTGAGCCCCTGGGACCTAGCGATCCTTCTGTCCTCCAGGCCTTGTCTGTCCTGGGCTGCATCCACTCCATGGTGGGGGCTGGAGGTGGGAATGGATCACTGCATGCTGTGGCCAGAGTTTGAAGCTGTTGCTTTGGCATTGCCCTGGGCTGCTTATTTTTAAGTAGTTATTCCAGTTTGACAGGAAGAACATACTAGAAAGCAATGGCTAGAGGAGATGGTTAGCATTATGTAGCAGGAAAATGAGGCAGACCAACCCTCCGGTCCACTAAGGAGAAGGGGAAGAAGGGGAAGTAGGCATGGCCAGCATTCCAGCCAGTCACCGCCTCCTCTCCCACCCTAGCTGATAACAAGGTGCCGTGTTCCCCCCATAAGGAATTTCTGAGGAGGTCTTCATTTCTTAGATTTGTTTCATTGGTATTCTTTTCTTTTTTCCTTTCTAAAACAAGGTACAGTAATAGAAAACTTACAGGACTTGAAGTCAGAACTCCATGAGTCCCTTCCCGACTCCAAAATGGTCTGGAGAGTTGGACCAGTTCCTCACGATTCAATGAATCACAGTAAATACTTTTCATAAAAAGGTAGGGTGTAAATAAGCAGACATGCAGATAAATAATTCAATAATGTCCAGTCTCCCTTTTTGGCAAAATCGTATTTGTAATCTTTATACAGTTAGTGGTAATATTAATTCATTCATCAAATATTTGTTGGGCATTTACTGGGTGCAAAGCCTTGTTTTAGGAGCTTTGAGGTATTCAAAGGTGAATCTGACACGAATCCTGTCTTCCTACTCTCATGGAGATTGGCATTTGTCATTTACATAAATAACTGCGAACAAATTGGAAAGTCCTATGCTGTAAGAAAGGTGGCAATGAAGTTTTCGGGATTCCATAGGTGGAAAAGAGGAAAAGGTTGAAATGAAAAGCGCTGTATAAAGAGAACAGACATCATTATGTGTTAAGCTAACACAGGAAAAATGACCCTTATATAAATGAGAAGTTTGCCTATGAGACTGATTCTTAGTAGGGGAACTCAACCACAATTTCAAAACGTTCTTCTTGTACCAGACTGGTTCAATCTGTATTTTTATGTAGGAAACAGTCCCTAGGTTAGGCAAAAGTAATTTTGAACAGTTACTAGTCAACTGGTCTTACAGTTCTTATCTTAATCTGATGCTATGTCTCTTGCTACCTTTGGCAATTTTGGTCTGTGTTTTCTGACTGTGCTTGTAACAAACCGACTCTCCAACTGATCACATTCCAAAGTTCATAAACCAAGTGACCTTGGGCGAGTCAGTTCATATCTTTCACCTTCGGTTTCCTTATAATAAAAAACTGAGGGTGTTGGACTGTGGATCTAGCTCTAAATTTCTATGAACCACCCATGGGAATTGATACCAGCAAACTCCAGGTTTGATCTAAATACATATTACATACTTCTTTTAATAGCTAAACATGCATGTTTGGAGGTCTTAGGTGTCTCAAGAGATCTCCTAAATATTTTTACATGGAAACATATCATTTAAGAATTTTCATTGAGCATGGTGTTTGTACACACACACACACACACACACTCCAGGCTAGCTTTGGTTGGATCAAGTCCAAATCCCACAGGATATAATTTATCTGAGTTCAGACTATTTTCCTCATCTCCGCTCTTGAAAAAAATTAATAATAAAGCTCTTTACCTCTTGCCCGGAAGGCCTGTGTTTGTCAGAGAAATATTAGAAAAGAGAAATCACAGGATGTCAGCCACCTTGTTTCTCAGTTGGGATGATATCACCAGTAAACTTTTATATGAAGCAATCAGCAAACATCTCCTGTTTCCCTCTACCGGAAGTTTGGGACTCAGGATAGTGTTTCAGCTGCTGTGTTGTGACACATTCCAGAGTAGAATGCAGGTCAAGGGCAGTATGGGTTTTACAGTTTCAATTGAAACCCAAACCTACGTACAGTAATGTCTTTAAAAAAAAAAAGTAGACAGAAATGCATTCATATGGAATTTTTTTTAACTTCGGAAGTTTAAAAAAAATATATTTGTATCTTTGTGGAGTTTAGTTACAATTATTAACAGGTTTCTGTCTCCAGCACATGTAGCTGTCAATCAACCCTCTTCGTTGTTAGAATTCTCCTAGAGCAGTAAGAGGACTTGTTAACTATATTGTTTGCGATTATAAGTCACAGCTCTAAGGCCCGGTAGTTGTTCAAATACGAAAGCAGCCCCAGGCTGCTACAGTGATCTACAGGTGGACCAGGTTTTGCAAGTGGTGCTGAGTGGTCATTTGGGTGAGTTGGGTGCCAGGCACTGGTGGAGGGAGAGACCTGCAAGTCTACCTTATAGCTTTAGACAGACTAAAAATCTTTATCTAAAAACCCCATGGAGCCAACATCAGGAAGAAACGGACAGAGGCCCTGCCATTCTTCATTCCCATCAAAGAAGCAAGACTTTGGTTTGGGGGCCTCCAGTGCTTCAGCCTCAAACAGAGCCCTCTCCCCACCCTGACCCCAGCACTCACCTGAGCAGAGGCCAAGGAGCAGGAGGAGAGGCGAGGGCTCCATGGGCTGTGGGCTCTGGCTGTGGACGGTGGCAGAGCGGTGGCCTGTGCTGCTCACTGGCACTCTCTGGCTGGATGCTTCGCTGGTAGAGGGTTTGGAAAGTGGGTCGGCTCAGTGGAGCTATTGTTTTACACCACCTGTTTGCTGCAGTGACAGCTGGGCTGCCCACAGCCCTGGAGCCCAGGGAGTCGCTGAGGGCCTGACGCTGTTACAGATGTGCCTCGCTTTACACAACTGCTGTACCCTCGGAAAGTTGAGTATGAACTGCATTCCATTTTAAATGCACCATGAGTCAGGTCTTAATGAAAAAAAAGTAAGGAAGAAATTATTTTGAATGGTGAGCAACCCCCTCCCTTTTGTGTAAACCAGAACTTCATCTCTGTGGGTTGATTTGATTAGGGTCATTTGGCCTGAGTAGACAGCTGTTTTTGCTAAACCACAAAAGTCCACATTCTGCGAACATGAAAATTCATTTCCTCTGCTTCAGCGTTAGGCCTGGGGCTTTTGTGGCTGCATGAATCCCAGAGAAGTGTGTTTGGTGTTGGTGCAGAGTCCCCCATGTTTGATCGGGCTTGGTTTTTAACAAAGATGGATTCTTCCGTAAAACCGGCTTTACTCCCCCCACCCCCGGGTGGCTGTTCCAACCCCTGTCTGTGTACCAGGCAATACCTCTCCCACGGGGCTGTTAGCTGGAGCAAATCGCCCACCTCCCCTGTACTGCTGTTCGAGTGAAGAGTAATTGCTGGGAAACGGTGTCCCACCACGCCAGCAGGTGTTCCACGTTCCTGCCTCCTCCCATCGTTCCTCTGCCTACTCTCACTCAGGGAAGCAAAGAGCAGAGTGGTGCCGCTTTTCAATTCCTTTGTTTAAAAAACACCCTAAGAAACAGCAGTTTGTAATTGCTCAGTTTGAGGAGTATTTTTACCCAAACTGAGCTTCTTTGCAGGGTTTGAAGTGGGTTCATAGGGGGAAGCAGTTAGAGATACCCTGCCTGTTCCTTCTGTGACTCCTCCCAATTGGATTGGGTGAGAAAGGTCTCTCCTCTCAAGCCAAGGTCAGCATCTGAACAAATCCCCCCAATCATTAGAGAAGGGGTTTGGGGTATAGAGCAGAGAGCTGCAAGCTCACATTACTTATATTTTTCTGTTTAGATGGTGGAAGGTTGGTTAACTGTTGGTGGAGAAAAAATGGTTCTCTGCCTTCCATAGCATAGCCCTGTGGCTGCCTGGCTGGGGAATACACCCCCCCCCCGCCCCTTCCATCTAAATGCAGCCATGTGATTGAGCTCCAGCCAGGTGAGAAGTTTTCTTAGACTCACAAACCTCCTACCAGAGCCCATTTATGCCCTTCTAGTGCTCTGATCTGCTGAAATGGACTTGACCCTGAGGTCAACCTTGGAAGCCTCATACTGAAAGTGGCCTTGCTTTTGACATTCCGAATCCTTGATTGCCTGTGTGGAGGGAGCCCCCCACCAAACTAGTCACCACACAGCACTGTTTCAGTGAGAACAAAACATATATTGTGTTGAGCCATTAAAATTCTTGGGTTTATTTGGACAGCAGCTAGTATCACCATAATTAATACAAAATGTAGGCCCTTGGAGTGGGGTCCTGAGGTTAAAAGTAAACTCTAAAATATATAGCGTTGCAGAGGAGGCAAGAAAAGTGATGTTGGAGGCTCAAAAGATGAAGACTCATGTTATATATAGCAGCAAATTATTTAATAAAACAGTTTTCCTCAGTTTCTTGGTGAGCAAAGCATCTACTGAGCCTGAGGCTCCCAGAGAGGAGGTGGATGAGCACAAAGTGCGAATTGGTCCTTGCTTGCTTTGCTTAGCAAGTCAGTACGTGGAGGAGTTGAGCTCAGGCAAGATCCACCGGTTCAAGAGAAGAAATGAAAAAGGAACAGAATGAGTCCAGAAATCTGGAGTCTTCTGCTTTGAATTCCAAAGAGCAAGGGATAACATGGAAAAAAGGCTTTGAGCAACAAAAAGCCTGTTAAAGACTTCTCATTAAACATAGTTTCACCACTACGGCAAAGGACAGCGTAAGCCCGCTTTCTTCACACTGAATTCTATTTTTTCAACCTTTCAGAAGGTTGAAGGAGAGAGGCATAGGGGTTGGGATGCAAAGGAATAAATCACCCTTGAGAAGCGTGTCTAGAAAAGAATGTGTACATACTGGCATGCGAAATGACTGGAAACAAGTATTTCAGAACCTTACTAAGTATTTGAAGGAATGGGATTGCCAAAGAGTTCATGAATCCAGAAAACAAAAGCTTTGGTTGCTCAAGGCTTAGAATAGTCCTTGAGTGCCCAGGCGCGCACGTGCAGAAAGCAGGCTACCAAATCTTCCCTGTCTCCCAAGGCGGGCGCTCTCCCATTGCCTGCTTCAGACATGGCTGTGGGGGTTAAAGGTCAGGGAAGAACCTCCCAGGGGGCACGGCCAGGAACCTCAGACAGCAACGGAAAAGGGAGTTCCTCCCAGAGAGCAAATTCAGGTCGACTCAAGGAATCTGTCACAGACCCTCTTGTGCCCACCAAGGTTCCCTTGGCTTTCTGCTTACTGCCAACACCTGCAATTCTCTGGCTGAGGGAATTTTTTTTTCCTGGCAATAGGAGCACATGGGACAAGCTGGAAGTGCATAAATGTTACTGCCACCAGAAACAGGCCTCAACCAGTGTGGGAGGACAAATACCCCAGCTTCCTCACCCCTAGGCTGGCTGACTCCCAGGCATGCTTTACCCCATCCTCAGAGCTCCTCAGTGGGACAGAGCCCCTTTGCCCGTGGTGGAAATGGCTTAAAAACCTTCCCTTTGTTAGCTTCCTTCCCTTGTCTGTCTCCTTTCCCCTCTCTGCCACCTCTCAAGTAAATTCCTTTCAGGATCGGCTTCTGGGGGTCCTTAAATCAAGACAATTTCTCCCGCCACCTGGGCAGGGGGTCTTCACAATGATGTTACTGGGTGCTTCCCCGCATTTCCATCATCTCACCAAATCTCTTCTGTCGGGGGACAATTGAAACGGTAGACTAAAAACAATTACCAAAACTGTGATTGACCTCAGGAATAAACCTATTTTTTTATTAAAAAGCTTATAACTCAAGTAATTTGAATTTATTATAGAAAAATTAGAAAATGGACGAACAAAAAGACCCATTATCCTACCCAGAAATATTTATCATTAACTGTTTAGTTTGCATCTATTTATTTAGATCCTTTCCATGTACACATTCATGCATTCGTGAAAACATTTTTTTCTTTGGGTTTTGCTATGTGCCAAGCACCGTTCTAGGCATTTGGGATACATCAACAAACCCAACAGAAGAAAATTTCTCTTCCTCAGGAAAAATGTATTCTCATTGGAGAAGAGCAATAAAAAGTGTATGTATAAAATTACTAACAAGTAAATTGTTTAATATGTTATCAGATAAACAATGCTATGGGAAAAATAAAAAAAACAGAGCAGGTAAAGGGACCAGGACAGCTGGAGGGGGATTGCAGTTTAAAACTCGGCAAGTAGGATGGGCTTCGCTGAGGAGGTGACTTTGGACGGAGATGCAGGTGTCTGTGAGAGGCCATTCCAGGCAGAGTGAACAGCGACAGAGAGTCCCTAAGGGGAACAGGCCTGGTGTGCTCGGGCCTAGGTAGAAAGCCGCAGGCCGGAGCAGGCTGAGTGATGGGACACAGCTAGGAGCCATCAGAGAGGAGCCCCAGGAAGGGGGACACGGCACGCCTTGTAGGCTTTTGCTGTGAGATGAGGAGCGGCTGCAGCGTTTGAGCTGAGGAGGGCCGTCATCTGACAAGCTGTCAAAGGTTGACTCTGGCTGCCATGAGGACACGAGGCTATGGAGGGACAAGTTAGGAGCCACTGCAGTCGTCCACGTGGCTGATGGTGGTGGATTGGATCAGAGTGGTGGCAGTGAAGGCGGTAAGAAATCACTGGATTCGGAAAATAGATTTTGACAACGGTGTCTAACAGGATTTCCTGAAGGATTGGATCTGGGATGGAAGAAAAAGGCATTAAAGATGATTTGCAGGGTTTTGGCTTGTGCATTAGGAAGGATTTAGGTGCCAACAAGTAAATGGATTAAGGAAGCCTGTGGGTGAGCAGGTTTAAAGGGGGAAAATGAGGAGTTCTGTGACGGACGGGATGAGTTTGAGAAGTCTGTTGGAAACGTGAGCAGGCAGTTGGATTTAGGAGTCAGGAGTTTAGGAGATCTAGTCTAGGATGAGGTCAAAGAATGAATACAGTCAGAGAAGAGATGAGGACTAACACTGAACAGCTGGAGAAGAGGGGGATGCAGCAAAGACGGAGGAGGCAGCAATGAGGCAGGAGCAGATCCTCCAGAGGGGGGCGTTCTGGAAGCTCACGGAGGCCCAGTACGGGCGCGGGGAGGGCGCCACAGGATGAGGACAGCCACCACCCTGGGGCTCCGCACCCGGGAGGCTGCTGGCGACCTTGACACGTGCAAAACCTGACTGGAGTAGGTTTAAGAAGAACAAAATTGGAGGGGCTTTACTGCAAAGGGTAACCAAGAAATACGGTGGTAACTGGTGGGAGAAATAGAGGCGAAAGAATTGCTTTGTGCCCCCTTTTTTGGAAAAGAGAAATAACAGCCTATCTACATGATGATCATAATGATCCAACAATAACGATCAAAGCAATTGATTGCGTAGCAGGGAGCAGGAAGAAACACCACTAAAAATGTTTTAAATGGGATTTACTATATGCTTTTCTATAACTTGCAAAATATACAAAAATATGTTCCTAGTCAAATAATGTAGCTCTGTTTTCATTTCTAATGGCTGGAGAATATTCTATTTTTTGAATGTACCATAATTTGTTTAACCAATCCCTTACTATTGGACACTTGGGTGGTTTCCTTTTTTGTTTTTATTTTTTACTTTTGCTTTGATTAATAATCATGCAGTGGACATCCTTATACATACAAATCACCACCATTTTCTAATTGTTGTCATAAGCTTCTAAAAGTGGAAGTGCTGGGTCAGAAGGTGAAAACAACTTAAATAATTTTAATGCACATCAAATAGCCAAATCTCCATTTTAGAATCAAAGTCGTTCATTCTTGCTCTTCTCAGTTATGTTTTTCTATTACACCTATCACAGTTGCATACTGTTGCACTGATTTGTGTGATTATCTGATTAATGTCCGTCTCTCCCACTAGACTACAAACCAGTAAGCGCAGAGACGGCGTCTGTTTCTGCTCACCGCTATGTCCTCAGCTGTTGGCTGACAGCTTGTCATATCGTAGGCCGTCGATAAATAACTGTTGTTGGGGGAAGGAATGGATGTAAAGCTTAATTCAATGATGAGAGTATAATGTCATTTGGGGATAAAATGAGGTGTGACTACTGATCACCCCCAATACCATGCAGAGTATAGCTCCAAGTGTTTGTAATTGACTCATGCATGAATGCAGTATATGACTTCTATAAAAGCCCACTTTCTTGTGTGGCTTAATAAATTAATTGTGGCTCCTCCCAAGGTCGCTTGTTTGGAGAAAACACCCCGTCCGTCCGTGTCTACATCTGGTGCAGCTCCGTGGAACCTGGAGACGCCTTAGCTAAGCTCCCCTGCTTCCAGCACTGAGCGCCTCGGTCCAGTGGCCAGCAGGTGGCAACAAATGGCTATTAGAGTGGCGCTGGCGTGCTAGGGGCCCTTTTTGCCGGCCGCTCTCTTGCTGTCCCCCAGGCCCTGCGTCCTGGAAACACCCAGAAAGCCAGCCCCATAGCCCCTCTTTTGGGAGGTGTCAGGTGCATTCTTTGGGACCCTGGAACAGCCCTCTCCCCACAGAAGAGTCCAGAGAGGGGTCAGTGCTCAGCCCCTGAAGAGAGCACAGCTTTGCTTTTCTGTTTACAGAGCTTAGAGTTCCCAGGAACTTTCTGATACTGGACAGCTTAAGAGCCGAAGGAAATTCATCTGAAAGTCCAGATTTCAGGCTGTGAGATTTTACCCAGTTCATACCAACCGACCTGTCTCTGTCATTGTCTCAGCTTATCTGGAATAGTCAGTTTCTTTTTATTCTGTTTTTTCAGCCAAGCTCAGTGCCATGAAGCCAGGCTGACAGTTCAGCAGTAATGACTGGATTAGTTCTCATCAGACTACGCAAACGCTGGCTATTACGTACAGGGCGGCTTGCTGCCCTCTCACCGTGGGGCCACGTGATCTTGCTGCTGTTCTTCCAGCGGCAGGGATGGATTTGCCCCCATCCAGCTTCAGGCTCTCCTTTTTTCTTTGAGTCTAATGGTGGGGAGGGAATCACCATTTGCTGAGATCCTGTTTTCTACCGTGTCATTCTCACAGCAACTCAGCCGGGCAGACGTTGCATGCGATGTGTCCAAACTCACTTAGGTCACAAGTAGCAGAGCCCACCAGGATGGGAATCGGGCATCTCTGATTCCAAACATGGTGCTGTGTCCACTACACGCACGGTTCAGATTGTGCTTCAAGGAGCCCTTCTGAGGGGACAGTGAGAGCAGGGAAGGACAGACAGTGCATGGGGAGAAGTGGCCTGAGGCTGGTGCTACTTGCTTCCCACTCTGCTTCATTTAGAACAAGCGCACTTGGATTAAAAAAAAAAAAATGTGTGTGTACATTACATTATATATATCGTCTTTCATTTAACTTTTAGAAGCAGAAAAGTCTGAGCCTCCTCCTTTCGTGGGATATGCTGTCTCTGGGGTACATTCTGACACAGCAGACTCATGGCAGGAGCAAGTGTGGACTGTGGCCATGAGATGGTGCAGAGCTCACAGGACTGAAGCTCTACCCACTTGATCAAGGCAGGAAATGCTTTGATGGCAAAATTCTTCTACAGCCAGCTTCGCATATGCTCTGGGACAGACATAAAACCAAGAAAAATGAGTCCGATGCAGAATCCAATGTATTCTGCTCCTTCCCCCTGCTGGTAACAAGAATGTTTTGAACTTTTCTTTGCCGTGCACAGTCTGGGGAATGGCAGTCTGAAGGAAAGCTACCGAGCCTGGGAGGCTGAGTTGAACGACAAATGAATAACTGGGGCAGAGAAAAATGGGAGGTGAGAGAGAAAGCTGGGTATCGGGAGAGGCTGGGAGAATAGAGAGAAGGAGGAGATATAATTGGCCAGAGAACTTGAGAGTGAGAATGCAATCCAAATGTTATTTTTAAGGAGCTTTGTTGGAGATTTAAAATACACTCCTACCTTTGGCATTTTCTTAAGAGACAGAAAGATGTGTTCTCAATTCTATTTTTCTGCTGGACTGAACCAGCGCCAAGACTGGACCATGTGAGATCCTGGGTTTATTTCGGTTGCATAAGCAAACTTCAGTCTTTGCTGTGATTTGGAGTAGTCAAAGCCACGAATGTTTCTCCACTCCCATTTTGTCAGCTGCTTGAGTTTCTATTCTGAGAGGTGCTAACTGTTAAACATTGTTATTCACTTGTGTTCCCTAAATAACTTTTAATTAGTTTTAATTTGGACCAAGAATGTTCTACTGTTAACACTATGATGGGAATTATCAAAAACAAAATTAATGAAGAATTCAGGAAAAAGACATGCACTAATATTACAGTATTTTATATCTATCTTAGCAGAGACAGAGATAATTTCAATTTTTTAATTTTGTGTTTAAATGATTTTTCTCAAAGCAGTAATTGCATTGGTAAAGTGGTTACTTTCACATAATTTTTCACCTCTCATGCATTTTTTTCATAATGAAATTTTCATATTATCTTCCAGTGGAATTAATTGCATTAGTGCAAGAAATGCAATCAAATCAGTGACTGTACTTAACCTTTGAAACCTCTTATCTAGCTAGAGAGTTACTATATTCATTGCACATTGAAAAATGATGAGCATTTTTCAATGAGCATTTCATATTCTCATATGAGCAATAATCCTTTCACCCCAAAACTGCCAAAGATAAGTTTGTTAGGGCTCTGAGAATTTTATAAAGCAGACAATATAAGAAATTTAAAAATATTGCTGTAGTTTTTAAATTTTCCCTCTCTCCTTTCCCTGTTCTTTTTTTCCCCCAAAGTATTATGGAGGGTACAAATGCTTTTGTTTACATGGATTGCTTTCGTAATGCTTGAATCAGGGCTGTACGTGTGCCCATCTCCCAGATAGTATTCATTGTACCTGTTAGTTAGGTTTCTGTCCTCCCCTCCTACCCCCTTCCCTCTGCTTGATTTCTGCTGAGCTTTACTTACTCTGTGCACCTGTGCGCATTGGTAAGTTCCAATTTAATAGCAAGTTCATGTGATATTTGTTTTTCCATTCTTTAAATACTTCACTTAGGATAATGGTCTCCAGTTCCATCCAAATCGTTGCGAACCTTTTCCAGTTCTTTAAAACAATGTTGTTAGTTGTCTACTAACCATTAGTGCGTAACTCTAACAAAGACTTGCATATCCCTTTGGCTAAAATTGGCCAACTATCAAAGAGCTAGTAATTTTGGGGACAGCCCTTAGTCTTTTCCAAAGCATGAAGCCCTTTTGAATCCTTTTGGGTAAAAGAGAATATCAAAGAGAATTCATTAGGGTTTCTGATACACAGTGAAATATGTTTGTGAGGACTCTACACATGATAATACTCTAAGCACGCTCTCTTTTAGTGCCCAAACCTACAGAGTAATGGTAAATAAAACTTACAGGAGGCCATTGGTTTGGACAGAGTTTCTGCATTAGGTAACTAGACCAAAGCAAAATGGAGTCACTCATGCTGAAGTTCCGCACCACCAGGCCAAAACCAAGTTGTTTATCTGACCTTTCCAGAAATCAGGAGAGAGAGGGAGATTAACAGCCAAATCCCCAAATAGTCCAGTGGTAGCTAGTATGATAAGGCAATCCCCTCTGCTTTAACTGTTACAAGAAAAGTAACTTCGAAACAACCAATCTGCTTTTCGTTTCTGTTGCTTCTTTCTTCAACTTTTTTCTATCTATACAACCAACATCCTCTGCTCAGCTCCTTGGAACACTCATTCTTTTTGTACAATGAGGTGTTGTTTGAGTCTAGATTAAAAAATGAAAGCCAATTAAGATCTTTACCTTAAATCTGTTGTAATACTGTCTTTTGACATTAATAAATGCATGAACAGGTTTCTTTAGAGAAAGAAACCCTGATGTGCAGGGTAAATTTGACAAGTGCTGTGGATGAATGTGATATCGTTTACATTCTCATTTTCCTGATTTTCTTAAGTACTATGTAATTTGGTTTTGGGACTGCTCAGCTGATGACGGATGAGGAGGATGGGCTTGGTATGTGACCTCACAGTGAGTGGACAGAGTGACTCAGTGTTCTGCAGTTCAGCGGGAAAGAGTGCAGATGTGCTTGAATATTTATGACACTCACCTTACCTTTTTGTTATAGAGGACTTACAACAAATTAAAACGCGTGTCAGCTTCATAATTATCTAGCTAGACTTTTAAATATTGGCTAGCCAAGACTGAATTTTATTCAAGCACTATTTCATCTGCCATGCTATTTTAAGTATTTTAGCTTTATGAGCCTTTTATTGGCCATGATCGGTGCTATTTAAATTGCCAACTTCTTCAAGTCCCTTCTGTGCCCTGATTCCATGCATTGGTGGTGCTAGCTTAGTTTTGTCACAATTCTAGGCACAGTGGCCGTCCCCAGGGGGTCTTGAGCCCTTGCATAAACATGGTACATCTGCATGGAGCTTTGATTTTACTTGAAGAAATAAAAATTAATCAATTTAACCATTTATTTAATATGTTGTCAGTTCTTACTTAATCTGCTGTGAAACAAACAAAATTATGCATTAGCTATGTTAATGACTAAAACCCAAATGTTGATTAATACTTACTGTGATAGAATAGCAACTTGTAAACCCAGAAGTATGTCTGTGACACTATCAGAGTTCCAGCCAGAAACCAACTGGTGATGCTGAGAAAAAAAGGACGATGACACTCATCTTGGGAAGTGTTGGGAATGGCCCCACCTGGCCTCCAGGTGAGGCAGCCTAAAGCCTCCTGCCATCTCTTGTCAGAGTCTTCTGTCGTTGGACAGGAACTCTAAGGACTGTTGGGAGAAGGAAAAGGAAGTCCACCCCAAAGGAATGGACCTGTTCTGTTAGGTGAGATCTGGAGAAACATGGATGAGCCCAGCGCAGGCAGAGCCCCTCAGGAAGCTCCCTCCTACCTCAGCTAAGCCTGCACAGGGCGGGAGGTCCCCAGGAAATGAGCCCATCCTCTGAGAGCTCTCCCCTTGCTCTCCAGACCTGGCCATGCACCTCTCAATTCCTGGTGCCTGAACCCTAATTTTAACTGGGGTCACTGTTTAGCACCCCCTGGTGCCCTCCTGTCCTGACCAGCCTGCCTACTGTGGCCACGCAGCCTCTTGTAGGCCCCGTCCCAGCCCTGCCCTTGACCCGGGTCCAGGTTCCCAGCTCCTGTCTTTATGTGGTCCACTGCCAGGACTCCAGACCAAGTTCAACCAATGAACAATATCAAGCTTGATTTTTCTGTGAAAATAAATATGAATGCAAAATTCACATGAATATTTAAGACACAAGACCTCAAAGACAGGTGCTATTTGTGGCCCCCTTGAGCAGTCCCCGGGCCCCCTGGGCATGCATTTGTCCTCCTCTGCTGTGGGGGGGCCACCAGCAGACACTTGAGGAGCACAGCTCTGAGGGACATCAATTCAAGGCAAAGGATTCAGCCCACGGGAGACGTCCTCCTGCAAGGTTGGAGAGGGTTCTCTTCAGAGGGCTCTCGTCCTGCTGGGGAACTCCACACGCTTCCAGATCCCTGGCCTCATAACTGAACACTACGCAACACCTTCCGCCCCTCCTCCCAATCTGCGCAAAATGTCAAAGGAATAAAACCAGTTTTCCTTCTTAGTGGTTGTGCTGATTTTATGCAGACTAGCTTTTTTCACTGTTTTTCTATAAAGTTGTTTTGGTGAAATTCAACTTTATGATGCTTGTTCTCATGTGAGGAACGATAACAGCTTTGGCTGGTGCTGTGACCCTGAGCTCAGAAAGCAGGAGATGGGATTCCAGCGGGCTTTTCAGCGCCCTTGTGATGCCTTGTAAAACCGTACCCACAGCCGTGGCTCTGCCCTCTGTTGCCCACTCCGCACCCCCTTTCTTAGAAACACGGGGAGCCCAGGCAGACGTGAGAAAACTTTCTGAGCATGAGACTCTCACTGGACTGAGACATCCGAGGATGACAAGGGCCCCCTTGTCCTGGACAGACAACTGCTGTCCCGACCTTTTCCCCCTAAGCAGGCGGTTTTCAGGATACATTTTAGGTGGGATGAAATGCACCACTGGGGTTACTAGGTTGAGACTCGGTCACAATAGTCTTTGGTCCTAGTCAGGCCGGTTCCAGGCCTAATGCAATGAATTCTGAATTAAGGTCAAAGTGCCTGACCCTTCTCAGAGAGCCCCTCAAGTTTTGCCTCTTAAAATATAATTCCCTGGAGACTGATCTTTGGCTTATGTTTCCTAGGGAAAAATATTTGGCAAATGTGGAGGATTGTAGTTCTGTGTTCATTTCTACGCTGAAGGCTAACTGGCATGTTGGTTAAGGAGGCATGTCATTTATTAGCCCAGTCACCTTAAGGACATGTCCCCAGTGCCTGGCTCTGTGACACCTACACCTGCCAGTTATACCGCATCTATATATCCCTTTCCATCCTAAACCAGAGCTCACTCTTGTGCCATATGTATGAAGACTGATACTTTGCAGATGGAAGTTCCTCTTTGAGACAGAGACAGATCATCTGCCCCCTCCCATATGGCTTAGGAAGGGCAAAGAAAGATGCAGAGGGACTAAGCTTAGAAAGTGAGAACAAGGGAATTGGGTTGGGTTAATTCAACGGAAAAACTAGGAAGCAGTTTTTCTAAGGGAGACACACCAGGGAGCTTCCTGGGGGTCAGAGTGGCCTGAGTCATTGCATGGGACCTGGTGCCAGGGAGGAAGATGAGAGGCTGGAGGCAAAACCTGGCTGCCTGCAAGGGGGCTGGGTGGGGTGGGGGCTGGAGAAAGGAAGTACGCTAGGATTAAGAAGATTGAGCAGGCCAGGCTAGACCAGGCCATGCTGGGCTGTACAAAGACCTGTGACCATCTCCATAGTGTTCTGAATTTTTTCCCACTTTAATAAGGTAATTCTTCCACCTGGATTAGAACAGGATATGTGCATACCCTTTCCTCCTTCTCTGCCACTCGCAAAGAGACGATACCCTGTTTGGGGGCATAAATTCTGACATGTTTGATTTTTTAAAAATTTGTTTCATCATCCCAAAGTTATGCTTAGTGTATTCATGGTCTGCATTTATGCTCTCTGAATTTGCCTTTTGAAAGCCAGGCTCTTCTCCAAAAATGCACTCTGGCAGGAGATCAAGGGAGGGCCTCATGCTCTGCAGCTAATGATAAAATTCCATAGTGAAGCTTTCCCAGCATCACCCAGAAAGAACCCAGAATTAGCAATCTGGCTCTGACAACCATAGCATATGTCCCCATACAGGCTGTGCACCTCGTCTGCGCAAACTCCCTGTCCCTGGCCGGCAGAAGACTTGCCTGGCCTGGTGAGGGCAGAGGGTGGTGGTACCACATGCCCTGGGCTCTTCTCTATTTTTCCTGCGGGCTGCTTGGCACAGCTCACCCGCAGCCTTTTCTGCACTCCCGGGGTCATGGCCCTGTCCCTCGCCCCTGTGACGGTGCTGTGGTTTGCCTATTTTGACATATTCATCCCCAACACGCCGAAGATGAAAGGCAGGAAATGTGTAGTTCCCGTTCCCATGGCAGCAGTGGTTGGACCACATCGCATCACATTTACAGGGAGGTCATGGGATCCTGAGGACAAACACAGCCCAGGCCGACCGCAGGCCCAGGGGCTGGTCTGGCACGGTGCACGCTGGGCGCTGTCCGCCCCTGGATGGAGTCCTTCCTCGCCACAGACTGACCGAAGCCTGGCTCGCTCCCACCACTGCCTGTGCCTGAAGTCACTTCCTCACAAGGTCACTCCTGCTGGGCTCCCCACTGCCCAGAGAGCCCCGACCCAGAGAGAGCCCGCTTCCTCCCAGGCCACTCCCAGGTCCTGGCGGCCTGACTGCTGCTGAGTGATGAATGTGAAACTTTCCCTGCCTCTCCACTTCCCTGTGAGCAGGAAGGGCCTTATGGTCCTTGAGAAAGAGGTTTGGAAACCCCCAGGATTCTAAAAAAGCAGCAGAAGTTGACCTACCAAGACCCCAAAGAAGGAAAATAAAAGCCAAGGCCTTCCCGTGTTCCCTGAGTGACCACCAGCCCTTCCTGCAGTCACCCAGCCCCCTAGATGAGGCTTCTGTACAACACACCGTCTTTTCCATAAGACGTAAGTAAGTATCACTTCCACCCACGCTCAGGATGTTAGAACATTTGACGAGTGATTTGTTCTGGACCAGAAAAAAACCTCACAGGAAGAATTCCATTTCTCCTCCTCCAGGTGTGTGCCATGTGGCTCGGTTATGGGGGCAGTGGGGGCTGTAACTGGCTTCGTGAGTGGCCATTTCCTGGCTTTGGTGCAGTTAAACAGAGCCCTCGGTCATTAGGCTGCAGGAATAGTATTTGTGCATTTCATTTCCTTGGGGATGATTTTTTAAAGTGGCTCTAGTGCACCTGATCACAATCAGATGTGTTCCCTGGGAAGCAGGTGATTTGAGAATGCAGTAAAGCCAGCTCGTGTGTGCCCAGATCCAAGCTCAGTTTCTTGTTCAACAGAAGCCGCTAAAGACAAGTACTCAGGGACGATAATGTCCTTTTGTGCTTTTGTCTGGGACAGCTCATTAAGGTAGAGACTGCCTCGGCATTGACAGGACAACCCCTCCTGTATGTTCCAGGAGAACCTAATTGACTACAAAACCCTTTTTTGATGTCACCACTGCCAGCTACAAACTCAATTAGCAGCAGACTTAACTCAGATGAATCCTGGGAACATGGAAATCCCACGTTCTACAGCTAATCAGACCCATGGAATGACACATCTGGATGTCGTCAGGAAGGCGGGATTCTGAGGACACCAGCGGGCTGGATGTTCTCAGAGCCTCCCTTTGTGGGCGAATTACAAGGACTTAGAGGATTAACAACCAGAGACCAGGTTCTGTTTGCTCAAGGTCACTAGGTCTGGGAGCATCACAGTTTTATTCTGAAGCCAGTAATATTTAAAAGTCACTCAGGTCTTAATTCCAGAAGAACCTCTCGATCCCTCCACAACTCCCCCCCCACAGATCTGGATGGATTTAAGAAACCCTTTGTTTCTTGTTATGTGACCCTTCTCCCAAGGAATCAGGTGTCATATGTTCTGACTCTCTGGAGAGCAGATGCAAATAAGCAATTTCAAGGCACAGAGGATGCTCTGGCCACCCTGACCCTCGTTTACATAATGAGCATTGCCAGGTGCTGCCAAAATTCTGGGCAGAGAGAGAAATGCCAATGCAAAGGGCAAGTGCAAAAGGAAATACTTGCCTGGTTTTTGAATTGCTATTGTCATTGACTATGGTGATTATTAATCATTGTGGGATCGTAATGGGGGAGGGGCACTCGGGGCTCTGGGCACTTAGCTTTTAGTAATAAAAGGCCTTTTGGAAGTAACCATTTAACTAGAATAGTTGGGCTTAAATGAAAACAATCTGAAGTCCTGCAGGAGGCTGGTACAGGGGCTTCGCGGAACATCAAGCTGCACCGTGGTTGGTGGCCTTTGTTGTTTCTGATGCCTCCTGTAAGACAGGTATTCCTCGATCCGCTCGCATGATCGGTGGGGAAAAGTACTGCTTGGTGGGTATTCCTGATAGAGGAAGCCTGGCTGGCAGGGGCTGCACGAGATTTGGAGGCTTTTTTCCTTTCAGTTTGACATGTGATGTGCTTGGTTTCTCTAAGTATAGCGGGTCTACTCTGGCCTCAGGCAGATGGAAACCATTTGGAAAGAAGTAGGGTGGAAGTCTCTGGATTCAGAGCCCAGGGGCCTGGGAAATCAGCTGGAGCTTTTGATTATAAGCAGCAGAAACCAGCTCAGGCTGATTTAAGCAGAAAAGGAGTGTGTCGAATGGCCATGGTGTGTGGCTCAGAACCAGGGAGGGCACGAGGGTGCACTTGGGAAAACAGACACATGAGGGTTCTGCTGCGGCCAGGCCCGGGGGCAGTCACACCAGAAGCCCAGTCCCATGAGAGCTCTGTGCTGTCTGCTGTGGATTGCTGGACATCACAGTCCCCACGGGTACCTCTGGTGCTGGACCTGGCCATATGGCTGGAGCAGCTGCCCAGCAGTCCCTCGCGGCTCCCCCACCACGCAGCTCTGGCGCCCCACTCAAGTCCAGGGGCCCGTGACTAGCCAAACACAGCCACGTGCCTGTGCCCCAGGGCAGGTGATAAACATCCACTGCCTGAATGCTTATGCTGATTCTAACCCTTCCCAGAGGGGAAAGATTAGAAGAGATGCTGTCCGGACCCTCGGAGGTGGTCTTTTCCTGGTCCCAAAAGGGACAGCCAATCCCTTTTGTCCCAAGCCTGACACTCTACTTGGTGGCTGTCCTGGCTCTTGACTTCTCTTTCTTTGCCAGGCTATTGCCATTTCTATCGCTGCTGAGACCCTCCATAGGGAGAGAGGGAGGGGATGAGGCAGAGTCAAAAGTGCCATTGCTCTGGGGACAGTTTCGAGGGGGCAGGACAGTGGCCTAGTGGCTAAGGCAAGGGCGAGAACTGGCTGGAAAATACCAAGCACCTGTGACCTTACTCAGTCCCCACACGTGAAGCCAAGTTCAGCCAGGGCCTCGTTACATGACCTCCAGCTGGGAGAGGAAGCGTGCCCAGGAGCAAGGGGGGCCGTCCCTCCACCCTTCCGACACGGACGGAGCGGCAGAGCCAGGCTGGGTTCCACCCCGACAAGGTAGGAAGAACACGACGTGGGTTGAAGAACACTGGGGGATTTTTTGAAAAATTATAACAAGACTTCTTTGTTTATCTTCTCCTCGGCTTCCGCAGCCAGTCTGAGTTGGGATAAATTCAGCACAGGAGGAAAAGGCAGCATTTCCTCCCCCTCTCTCCTCCCATTTTAGGTGAGAGGAGGAGGTGGCATGGGGGATAGAGAAGGATCTGGCAAGCTCACCAGCTGGTGCTGCGGCTGGGCTGAACACAGCGAGCGAGCTCTGCACCCACGCAGGCCACTCTGAGCAGGGCCAGAGGTGCTCTTTCTCTCAGACCCCTTCCCCCTACTCCCTAGAAATCAGCTTGGCCTCAGGCATGGAGGGGGTAGGTAGCCCCTTACACGGTGTGATCCAAGGGTCCCCACAGCCTGCACGCCCAGCAGAGCCCCGCCAGCCAGGCTCGGGGCCATGCAGCTTCTGGTGGGAGCCACGGTTTTGGAGAACAGCATTGCTTCAGAAGGACCCAGTGGAAATGCAGCCCTGTAGCCTGGGCATGGTCATCCCTCACGCAGAGTTGGCTGTCAGATCACTGAGGGATGGCTTATGGGGCAGTTTTAAGGGGAGCTGGAGACACTTTGATGCTAGCAATGGGGCTTGGGGAGGATGTGCAGTGGTGGGTGCCCTGCAGGCTCACGTGACAGTCTGGGATAAGCAGGGGCCCCGGGAAGACTGGAATGAATGAGGAATGGGGCTGGGGGTAATGAACATGAGGCCTCATTATCACTTAGACTTGCGTTTTCGGAGTCTTGCCTCTATCTGGCATGGAGAGAAGCCAGGAAGCTTCAGATCCAGCTTTCCAAAGCCTTGTTAAGGCCTTTCACAACAGCCTGGGTCTGGACAACATGCCCGGTCTCCTCCGGGCTCCTGTGTCAGTGGTGGAGAAGGTCGTGTGAACACAGAGGCCAGCTTGCTCTGTGGGGGAGAAGTAACTGCCCTCTGAGCTGGCTCTAGGGACAGATGTAAGCAGCATTTTATTTATTGCATCTGTTTTCTAAATGCTTTGTTTTAAAATCGGTTCAAGGCCTTGCAGCTCTGGAGACTAGCTACTTGGTCTCAACTCCTGGCTGGTATCGTGCATTTTAGGAATCACACAAGAGGCCATCCCATCTGGCCTGGGCAGTCACTGAACTTCACTTTGAGAACTGGATCTGTGCTCTAAGAAGCCCTGGGAGGGGAGACTTTGACAGCTGGTGAACATCCTTGGGAGTGCATGTCCCAGCCAGGCCCCTGGACGTTCTGGGGGGCCTTCACTCTCTCTTCCAAAGAGTCTTCCCCAGTGTCCTCCAGGCCTCCTTTTCCTCTTGTGCTCAGGTTAGTACATGATGGAAAGTGTCCATCTTCCGGTCACTCATCTCGCTGTGGACATCTAAGGAGTAAGGGCTGTGTGCTCCTGTTGGAGACAGAGGAGGGTGGGCCTGTGAAGACTGGGGCCAGGCCTGGTTAGGATCCTCAGGTGGAATTTTCATGTTTTCAGCCTTGACTGGCTGTGACCTGTGAGTGCACTGAGCTGCTAGTGTGGTCAAGGAGGCCCAGCCTAGCTGCGGACTGTTGAAGTAGTATTACCCGAGTGATGGGACTCCAGTTATGGTGTTAGGTACTGTTAGAAAATGGTTGCCATTGATCTTGTCTGTAGATTGAGACTTATATTCTGCTCAGCCCCATAATATCAGCTTTGGCCTTGTTTGGCTTTATGTGCACACGTGTGTTTGTGGCCAAGCTGAGAAAGGGCTGGCACCTACCATTTGGCAAGTGAGGGCTGGTGCACTGGCTCCTTTTGGCTCCCGGCGGGGCAGCGTGATATTTGGCTGTTACTGGGTGGGGGGATGCTGGAAGCCTGTGGAACTGCTGTTGTCCTTTTGAGTCAGCCCAGTCTGGCACGGGAGGCCAGCGTCACCGAGGAGTCCTTGACCACTGGGCAGTATAAAGATGGAAAAAGGAACCTTGGAGGTGGGTGACAGAGGTGTGTTGCTGTGCCATTTTGATAAAGACATTACAAATATTACATTGTATGTTGTATTAGTCTGTTAGGGCTGCCATAAAATACTCCAGACTGGGTGGCTTAAGCAACAGATGTTTATTTTCTCGCAGTTCTGGAGTCTGGAGAGTCCAATATCAGAGTGCAGGATTGGTCTCTGGTGGGGGCTCTCTTCCCGGCTTGCAGAGGGCCACCTTCTCACTGCGTCCTCACGTGACCTTTTCTCTGTGCGTACACAGGAGGGACTGATCTCTGTTGTCTCTTATTAGGATACCAGTCCTATTGGATTAGGGCCCTCATGCCCTCATTTAACCTTGATTACTTCCTTAAAGGCCCTATCTCCGAGTACAGTCACATTAGGGATTAGGGGTTCAACATGTGAATTTTAGGGGACACAATTCAGTCCATAACATACCTGTGTACACACATATGCATATACGTTAAAAGTCATCTTCTGCTGGTGGAATATGAATGAATTTTGTATTCTGTGGTCTCCAGGTTTCTGCATTAAGAATATCTCACTCCTGTAATTAGAGGAAGAAAGCAACAAATATTTTTAAATAGAAGGAACACACTTATTTCAAAATAATATGTACAGTAGGATTGTTTCTAGAATTATATCTATAACCTGTGTGCTCATCCATCCATCCTTCTTCCATCTGTATATTTGCACTGAGATATACGGAATGATACTGATCAAATGTTTGTGATGGTTGTTTCTGGATGATGGAATTTTAAGTGATTTTGTTTGTGTTCTTCTTAGTACTTACCTCTTTTGCCTGAAATCTGTATTAAGGAGGTACTAATTTTTTTTTCTCAAAGGGAAGGCATTGATGAACTTTTTACTTATTTACTTACACATTCTATCTGAATCACTTGATTCTGTTACAGCCGTTGGTGGAGTACAGCATCTCTGCTCTATGCCTCGGGTAGGTCCCAGTCACCAAGCCCACACCAGCACTCCTATCTGGCAAGGCTGAGCATGACTCTGACCCCATGGCACTGGTCGTGCTGAGGCTGCCAAGCTTGGGGTAGGTATAGCTCAGTGGGGAGAAAGAGGGAGTTTGTAGGCTACACCTGGGCTCCATTTAAACCCACAGCCAGCAGCATTCTGAGCCTTTGATGTAGGCTTTGCAACCAGCTGGTGGTCTCCAGCTGGCTGGAGCTCTGAGATTCACAGTTCCAGGTGACTGCTACGCCCTCCCCCGCACCCCGCCACCGGGCCTTCCTGCCCAGCTGCAGTCCTCATCCTTGCTCAGGGCTCTCCCACCCCAGACACCTGAAACTGGGGCAGGAGCTTCTGGGGAAGGATCGTCAATGGCCTTGGGTTTGGAGGTCACTAAGATCAAGGATGTGACTGCTGAATGCTCTTTAGCTCCAGCAGAACAGACAGGCAGCCTTCTGTGTATGTGGATTTGCAGAGCATATTCCAAGAGTTGGAGAGCAGGGGAGTAGCAGGCATTTTCTCACCCGGGGTGGGAGTGAGAATGATACAACCTTAAGAAAACAGGTTAACATTCACGATCCAATAGAGGTGAAGATATACAGACACTGGCCTAGTAGTCCCCTCCTAGGCACATGCTTTGCACCTAGAGATGTATAAGGATGATCATGGGAATGTTTTCCCCAATAATCCCAAACTGGAATGGTTCAGTGCCCATCAACAGTTAACAGTGGATGTGTCCTAAGTAAATGGAGCTATATTTGTACAGTGGAATGCTATCCGTCCGTAAGATGAACTAACCACAGGTAGGTACAAAAAATTGGATGTAACTCGCAAGTGTAAAGTTGAATGAATGAAGCAAATCCAAAAAGAATATATACAGTGTATTTCATTCATGTGAAGTTCAATGATAAGCAAAACTAAACCATAATTTTTAGGAATACATACAAAAGTGGTAAAAATATGGGGGAAAAAATCAAGAAAAAAATTTATAAAATTCAGGATAGGGCTGCCTCAGGGTGAAGGGAAGAAGTCAGAATCAGGGTTTTTCCAGGTGGGTGGGGACTCCTGGGGTGCCTGGCAATGTTTTCCTTCTAAACCTGGGTGGTGGTGACAAGGATGTTTGCTTTATAATTTTTAATTTAACTGCATAATTACATGCATTTCTGTGAATATATTTCACAGTGAACATATTTAAAAAAATGCAAAATGTAAGCAGAGGGGTCTTCTAGCCTCCACGTCTAGAAATGGCTGCTATTTTTACCAAGAGGCTCCCTTTATTTTGGGGCCTTGAAGTGCATTTGTCCAAGTCTATAGCCAGGGTCATAAATCAGCATGCTCTTACTTACCAAGTTCTGTGAGCTTAGTCTTGTGCCAGGTGCTGTGTGTGTGTGGGCGGGGGGGGGGGGCGGGGGTGGTGGTGGGGGTAACACGTTAGAAATAACAGTGAAAACACAAAGATCAAGCCACTGCAAGTCTCTGGACTTCAATGCCATGGATGTTCTAAGAAGGAGCTCAGGAAAGGCTTGTGGGGTCTGGATGAGCTTCTGGTCCTGAGGATGGACTGGGGGATGGGCAGGGAGAAGGTGTATGATGAAGGTCCCCACAAATGAGTAGTGGAAGCCAAGTATGCTGAATCCACAGGGTGGCTCAGGAGGGTTTGGAAAACCAGGGGGATGTTTGTCCCACTCTACCTTGTTACTAGTCTTGGTCAGTGAATCAATCAAAAGATTATCAATTAATTCAGTGCTGCCCCAGATATATTATATCTAAACAATCAATAGAAGAAAATTGAACTAAAAAGATATGCAGAAACCCTTGGAGAAAAGAAGGCGAGTGAATATGGAATTTAAAAATAGATGCGGGCCGGGCGTGGTGGCTCACGCCTGTAATCCTAGCACTCTGGGAGGCTGAGGCGGGTGGATCGCTCAAGGTCAGGAGTTCGAGACCAGCCTGAGCAAGAGTGAGACCCTGTCTCTACTAAAAATAGAAATTATTTGGACAACTAAAAATCTATATCAAAAAAATTAGCCGGGCATGGTGGCGCATGTCTGTATTCCCAGCTACTCAGGAGGCTGAGGCAGAAGGATTGCTTGAGCCCAGGAGTTTGAGGTTGCTGTGAGCTAGGGCGACACCACGGCACTCTACTCTGGGCAACAGAGTGAGACTCTGTCTCACAAAAAAACAAACAAACAAAAAAATGCAGTTGTGCTCACTGCCATACTCCAAACTCCATTAGAAAACAATCCTCATCTGCTCCAAGAAACACATCGATCAAAAGGTCCACTTGTGCTTGCTGTGGAAATCTGTTTGGCACCTCCTCAGAGAGTTGAACATGGAATGACCATATGATCCAGCAAGTCCACTTCTGGATATATATTGAAAAGAAGTGAAAGCAAGACTCAAACAGGTGCTTGCACACCCATGATGGTAGCAGCATTACTCACAATAGCAAAGGTGGAAACAACCCAAGTTCATCAACTGATGGATACATAAACAAAATGTGGCATATCTATACGGTGGAATATTATTTAGCTTTGTGAAGGAATGAGGTATTGATCCAAGCAACCACAGGAATGAACCTTGATCACATTATGCTAAGTGAAATAAGCCAGACACACAAGGACAAATATTATGTGATTCTACTTATTACAGGTACTTAGAATAGGCAAATTCATAGAAACGAAGTAGAACTGTGGTTACTAGGGGCTAGGAGAAGAAGGGAATAGAGAGTTATTGTTTAACAGATACAGTTTCTATTTGTCATGATGAAAAAGTTCTGGAGAGGGGCGGTGATGCTGGTTGTACAACATTATGAACATAATGTGATTGACATGTACAATTAAAAATAGTTAATATAGTAGTTTTTATGTTATGTACATCTTATCACACACCAATAAAAGTCCACAAGGGCTCAAAAAATTCTTCCTGCATGTTGAGATACAGGACAGAGGCCAGGGCTGTGGAATCATTTACTGAATATCAGGAAAGATAGAAAACAAGGTAAACCTTCCTTGTTGAAGATTGAAGGAGAAGAAAACGCTATCCTTGGCCCATCTCTCAAGCTTCTCCTGCTGCTGGGCCAGCCCCTGACAACTTCACAGAGATGCCCTGAACGACCTGGGTGCTTTTGGAAAAGTAGCCCTGCCTTTTTCCTACACTCATCCCTAAACAAAGGGCAGACCCTAGCACCTGGCAAAGAGCTGTCCTTTGGGAAATTACCTCTTATAATTTTTCTTTTAATGTATGAACCCACACTGGATCCTATTTGAAAGAGAAAAGGAATTTAAAAACTAAAGATGCTGCAATATGTTTATATATACACAATGAAAAATTTGCTTCTCAAACAGCTTGAGCAGAAAACCTCACATCTCCATGGCAACCAGATTCCACTGTGACCATGCATCCCTGCCAGGTCACCCACCTTTTTGTAAACCTGGCTCTTCCGCCTCTCCCATCAAACACATGGGGCCCAGATGACAGCACCCACTGCTGTAGGGTGCTTCAGGGCTGTGGGATTGCCGGCTAAGGGATATTCCTGGAGATCTGTCTAACCTGCAGCAGGGGACCAGCTCTTCCTGAAAGTCACTGAGAGGCAGGTGACTGTCCAGCAAGCCATTGCCCTGTGGAAATACAAGACCCCTGCAGTCTACTCAGCGGTCGGAGCACCGGGGTGAGTGGATTTAAAACAGTTCTGTGCTGCTGATCAAAAAACCAGGCCCTTGGTAATCACAAGAACTGCAAGTCCTGTATTCAGTTAAAAACCCGAATAATATTAATAGTTAGATCCTTAAGGCTTCATTACCTTCAACAGACATCAAGACCCCTTTATAGAATTTCTGTGTCATCTTCCTCTTTGATCTTTCAGAACAAGTACTTTCCAATGTATGTTCTCAGTATCATTTTCAAATAGCATTTGAGAATGACTAGCCACAATAATGCTGCCTCCTTCCTGCTCAGCTTCTGAGGTCTTTTTTTTTTCTTTTTTCCTTGATACATAATAGTTGCAGGGTGCATGGTGATATTTTGATACTTGCATACAATGTGTACTGATCAAATCAGGGCAATCAGGATATCCATCATCTCAAACATTTTTCTTTGTGTTGGAAACATTAGAATTCTTCTATTTTGAAATAGTACAGTAGGGAAATTATAGTTAATAATATTGTCTATCAAATACTAGAACTTACTCCTTCTAACTGTGTGTGTGTGTACCCCTAACCAACTTCTCTCCACCACCCCTCCCCTTCGCAGCCTCTAGTAACTGTTATTCTATTTCTACGAGATCAAAGTCTTAGCTCCCACGTGAGTGGGAACATGCCATACTTGTCTTTCTATGTCCGGCTAATTTCACTTAGCAAAACAACCTCCAGTTCCATCCATGTTGCTGCAAATGACGGGACTTCATTCATTTTTATTGGTTGACTAATGTTCCATCGTACACAAGTACCACAGTTTATTCATCCATTGATGGACACTTAGGTTGGTTCCATATCTTGGCTATAGCGAATAGTGCTACAATAAACACGGGGGTGCAGATATCTCCTTGACGTGCTGATTTCTTTTGGAGACCATACCCAGCAGTGGGATGGCTGGATTACATGGCATGAATAGTTCTATTTTTAGTTTTTTGAGGAACTTCAATACTGTTTTCCATAATGGTTTTAATAACTTACATTCCCACCAACACCGTATGAGCGTTCTCCTTTCTCCACATCCTCCCTCACCAGAATTTGTTAGTTTTTGTCTTCTTGTCTATGGTCACATCACTCTGAGAGCGCGGATCTCATCCGAGGTCTGTCTGTCTGATCGGAGTGGCTGGAGGCCTGTCATCCCTGTGGTCACTCTCCCCTGCTGACCCCAGGAAGCTTTGCAGGGCTGTGGGTATAAAACGAGCCCTCGATTTTGATGTCTCAGGGGCCCCAGTCCCTGGCTGGCCAGCTTTCTCCTCCGCACTCCCCCTGTGCAGTTTTTATAATTGCCAAACCTGTTTTTCTCTTTCAAGCCTGAAGTCTTTTCCCACAACATCATAGAAGGCTGCGGGCGCTCTGAAAACTAACTTAGTAGTTTGCACTTGGGCTTGCCTTTGACTGGGCCAGGTTTTCAATCCCTGGAAGAAAGGAACTGCCCATGTTGCTGATGGGTCACAGGGATTTTTTTTTTCTATACCACTTTTCCTTGTGTTTGGGCAGGTAAACAGCAGGGCAGGGGAGAAACTTCCTAGCAGGCTGAGTTTTTCTGCCTCTTGGACTAAGGCTGAGCTGGGCCAGTCCTCTCCTGGGCCTCCCCTGAGGCTCCTCGACACCCCACTGTAGAGTGACGCTGGGGCACTGGGCGTTTATTCCTCGTGAGAAAGCGTTACTCCGCCTCAGAATGACCTTCCACCAAACCCCTTGCTGCTCCCCATCATAAAGCTGGAACCAGAACAAGGAACAGCGGTGGGTGGGGTGTGGGCAGGAAAAAATCTTTGCCATAACCCGTGTTCGGTTCAGCAGACCTGGAATGGCATGGATTTTGCGGAGTGAAAAACTCGGGCTTCCTCTGCAGGAGGGTAGCTGTGCAACCTGAGACGCCAGCAGCAAGCCAAAGCCACAGAAAGCACGGAGCAGGGACGGAGGGAAGGTGGGAGAGAGAGACTGAATCAGTGTCCCCGGGAGCCCAGACCTGAGGCCTAGCCTCAGCCTTTTTAGGTAATGCCTATCTTTTCTTCTCTCTTTTCTCCTTCTTCCCTGCCCTCTTTTCCTCCTCCTCTTCCTCTTTCCCTTCCAAGTGACACGCTACTGCTGCTGCCCGTTGGCAGCACTGTTTTATCTTGCCGCAGCCAGCCGGAGCTGCAAGGATTCACGCCTGTCTTCACAGATGTTTCCTTTTAATCACTGTAATTAGTATTAATGGTGATTAATTCTTAATGAAGACGTACTGAGGAACACACTTGCAAAATGCTTATTGGTAATCTGAATAACCTTGACTTCGTGAGGCCAATCATCCTCTTTGCTTGACCGCTGGTTTCACAGACAATGCATTGGGTTCTAGAATTCTCTGGTACTTGATTAATTTCCTTTCCCAGGCCTGGGAGATAAACCAGGGGGTTTCCAGAGTGGAAAGAGCAGGGAAATTTGCTGCCCTGAATAAGACCGTGGAGGTCCTAGATGGGGGATTTGCTCCGATCTCCCGGCATCACTGTCAGGGATGGGCAGGCCATCTGGTGGGCGTCCACTGGGCACTCGTCCTGGGTGAGCCTGCATCGGGCAGTCTGTGTCAGGCAGGCTGCTCCAGTGGCTTGGGGAACCCAGGACAAGAGGGCGTCCTGGCTCCCCCATCTCTGACAAAGTGGGTGGATGCCTTGCTTGAGGGTGCCTCAGCCAAAGCTGGGCCATAGACAGGCTGGTGGATTCCAATAATCTCTCACTCATCAAGAATGTGGAAACTCCCCTGTACAGGGCGGCTGGCCCAGCACAGAGGCTCTGGTGGTGGAACAGGGACACTCCCAGTGTGGGGAAGCCTGGGTGTCTTCTCACTCGCCATGAGCTGCGAGATGTCAGGGTCCTTACTTTCTCATGAATCACTAATCCATTGACCTAAATCAATGTTTTAAAAACTGATGTTAAGGGAAAAAAATGCTGTTAGGGATGTTAGTAAGTCTGTAGGAAAAATAAGGCTTCCCATGCACACACAAGTTGTCAGTTTGTTTAATTTCCTCAATTTTGGGGGGCAGCAGAACTTTTCAGAAGCTTTATTATGCTAACATGATTATAATCTTTATAAAGGTAGTTTGGTATATAGCATTTCCCAGGCTTATTTGACTGTAGGGCTCTTTGCTCTTGGAATAACTGTTGAGCTCCCCCCAGAGTTATCAGACCACCTGCTGATAAAGTAAAACTCAAGTTAACAGAACTCAAGGCCGCGAGGGAGGGAACCACAGCATCTAAGCAGTGGCTCAGATGGGGACGTCAGAGGAGGATTTTGCAGGGTTTGGGGTGGTGGGGTCTGGGCTTAAGTGGGTTAAGATGTGTCTCTCAAGGCAAAGTATGTAGTAGTTTAAGACTAGTGAACATAGCAGGGTCTTGGAGGGAATTTTGATAGGTAAGCTATTGCTTGGTAAGCAAGCTGTTTGCCCAGGTAAGCAGTCTGCTGCCTCAGATAAATTGATCTGCAGAAAGTTTCTGAAGCAAAAGCGAAGGTGGTTTACAGTCTTATCTTTCTTGGGTAAGAGTTTCTTGGAGCCAAAAATTAAGTCATTTTGACACCGGTGGTCTCAGTTCTTAGGCCTTATGGCTGTGTTAGGTTGATGGAGGTTGTCATAGTTCTTAGAGCAATTCCCATTTCGTGGGTGCTAGTCTCATCAAATTCAGTCTGGGAAACACAGAATTCTTCTAGAAGTTATTTAACACTTCTAACATGAAACTCGGGGTATCAAGATCCTTGAGTTTAGTGCCTGTTGCATAAAAATGACTTTTCAGTAGTTTCTAGGGAGCTTCCCTGGTCTTCTTAATTAAGGATTTAATAAGTGGGTGTTCATCTGATTCATTCTCTGTGATTTGTGATTTTTATAAAATTTGATACAGTCCCATTTCATTTCTCTGGCTTAACATCTAATTTAGCTTAAGCTATGCACTTTAGGATAAAATTTGAATACGAAAAGTATTGAGGACAGAGTCAGCCTTAGGTCAGAAATTGGGAGGTGACTTTTAAGGGAGTAGGAACTTCCCTTCAGTCAACTGTATTGACTATATTTTCTGTATTCTTGATATTCTAGCATTTGGGGCCTTGGCCCTGGAGAGACTGACCATCCCAGGGCTAGTGAATTCCTGGAGGAAACAAAGGACATCCCTTTGTGGGCACCTTTGATATACAACCAATCTGGAGCCCACACCCCCAACCATCTATCTCCTTTATCAAACTCTCACACACCAGCCAATATTCTTCCTGCCCTAAATCACCCCAGGGCCAGGTACCTGACAACTGGAGACCACCCCTACATATAGCCCAGGGCCCACTAAAATTATTCATGTAATTAGTTAAAATGAGGTAAGTATGGCAGGCTGCAGTGGGACTGACAGCACCATCACCTAGCCTCGGCTCAAGCAGGGAAATTGGGGACCACTGAGTCCATGGCAGAGGATGCAGGAGCTCTTTCACGTGATGTCGTCCGCTTCCAGATAACACTCCCAAAGGGGCAGGCAGCTAAGTAGTTACACTTCTGATGCTTCCAAATAGACTCTCACCGGGTCTGTGTGAAGTCATTTTCATTTCTCCTTTCCTTATTCGTCAAATGAATGTGTAAGGTCAACTGCAAAGTATCAAATGGAATTGTAAGAGTATGACTTGGTGAGCTCACGTTTTCCCAAAGAAAGGCAAATGCAACCATGCTGTCCTGTTGTAGCTTTCTATTGATGTGGAGTGCCAAGGCCCATGGCAGCATGACGCACAATGAGAAAAGGTACAACACGAAAGTTTAACTAAGCCAAACGGACCCAGTAGGTTCCTTGAGAACTGGAACTGATCTTGTTCCAAGTCCTAGCACAGTACTTAGCTCACAGGATGTATGTGTGGAATGGGTTGTACAGACACTCCAAGGGATGCAGGTTTGGCTTTTTTCTTTTTGGAGAGAATGCAAGTAAGAATTAGATCTCTGAAAATTAGGCACACAGATCTCTACCAATGCTACGCTCTTCTTAGCCTTCTCTACTCCACCTCAGTGCATGCCAGTCCAGGGCAGAGCCACCCAGATGGACAATAAAGTGATGTGCGGTGATGATGTATGTAAAGAACACTTCTATTTCAGCTCATAGGAGGAAGTGCCTCTCAACACTAACAGACAAATGTGAATGCCATACAGTTGTTATAGGCAAATCAAGTTAAAAAATCACTTAAAAGATTTCCCTAAGAAGTTAACTTTCCAATGACTAAAATATAGTTTGGAGAAGAGTTCTCATTTTTCCAATGTGCGTTTTAAAAAACTTTTTGCATTTTAAGTGGACTTACCAATAATATCTAATCAGCTTTAGGGTAAAAACTGTAAACTATTTTGTTTAAAATGACGACTAGAGCCCTGAAGCTAATTTATTCAGAGCCCTTCCATTGAGCTCATCAAGTAACCGGAAACACTTTGATAAATATCCATTCTTCCAATTACAAGAATGTTTTAAATCTCATTTCCTCTGGTCAGCTGGTATAACTGGCATTTAAAAACTAACAAAAAAAGTGGAGAAGGGAAAATCGTTGATTTCTCAATTTCTTTGAAACTATCTACAGAAAACTGAAAAGACGCAGACGTTTGCATTCAGGGCAGAGTATGTGCAGTGCTGCCAAATCTGCGGGTGATCCCGGCTGCGGTAGAAATAGAAACCTCTGCCTCAGCACGAAACATGAAAGGGCATGACTCAAGAAATCTTCCACTGGTCACAGAAAGATAAGAATAAAAGATTCGGGTTAATGATTGAGCTAAAGACTCTCTGAGCGAATGGGAATCGTTTCTTCGTTTCAAGGAAGTGTCACCCAACAGTTCAAGTGTGTTCCCAGATGAGGTAGCTGATACTTGTATCCGCACGTCGTGAGGGTATGAACCTCACATCCATCAGTGTAATAACACACCAAGCACTCTCTTGACAGAGCTGGTAAACAATCACCTTGTCTGAAGACACGCTTAGAACTTTCTCTGAACATCTGCCTGGTATTTACTGAGATCAGGTGGGCAGGGTTGGCATTTCTGCAGGCGTTGCTTCTGCCCCCGACACAGCTCTAATTCTGGTAAGTGTCCGCACTAAAGTCAAACGTAGCTGCTGCTTTCAGGGAAACAAGGGTGAATATATTCTAATAAAGCATATTCCTTTACAACTGAATTTCTCCTTCAAATCACTTTGTAGAAAATGGACTTCAACTGAATTTCTCCTTTAAGAACAATTTGTAGAAAAAGGACTTCAACTGAATTTTTCCTTTAAAACACTTTGTAGAAAATGCCACGTAAACGTGGCAGTTCAGTCGCTTTACTTAACCCAGGGATGTGTTGATTTGTTTGATCTGATTTCTCAGACAAATGTACTATTTCATGGGTCAAAAGGAACGGCTTTAGTGTTTAGTGCCTTTTAGTAGCCTCCATTAAGAAAGAAATTCCTGTCATATAAAGCAAGTATCTGTATTTTATCAATCTATGTACTTGATGTTGCTTAGCGCAGTGGTACTCTTCATAGGAGACTGTGTCTAAGAAGAGAGCTGTGATGTAGTTATCTCCTCAATGACCACACTTTTCTCAATATATAGATTAATAAACGCATGTATCAACCCCCTACTGTAGCCTAGGGGCAAAACATGGAAAAACTCCCTGTTTTTATCAGTTCTTGTTTGATATCTCTGAGATAATCTTAAAAGTTTGGAAATGTCTTTTATTATTATTTTACTTTTTCAAGCAGGATAGAACTTTAGTTCTGAAGGGTGCTCATCTGACAGGTAAGGAAACAGGCTCCAGAGGGTCATTTGCTCGAAGCCTCAAGGGTGGCTGGTGACAGACAGTAGCAGGCCCAGGACCTGGGCTCCTGCATCCAGCTGCAGAGGCCCCTTCTCCAGCTGTTGGGCTTTTCTCTGGGACCCGTCTCGAGCAGTGTTGTCAGCTCAGAGCATGTCAACACCACACGTTCCCGACATCAAATGTTTAGAAAAAGCGACTTTTTAGTTAGCCTTTTTTCTTCTTCTGATAGCTCTAGAAGGGACTCTTGTCCAACACCTCCATTCGAAAAAAAAAAAAAGTTGAGAAAATATTCCAGATTTCTGCCAGAGTAATACAAGAAGAAAAATCTGATGAATGAGTGTTCTAATTTTAAACATTAAAATCTGATGAATGTTCTCATTCTAAATATTAAAACTATTATTTTAGGAGCTTACCACAAAACTCGAAATGGTAAGGGGTAAGAGGAAATACTCAGTATTAAATGGCAAAATACATTTTTCCAAATATTTTCACTCATGAGAAAAAATAAGTTATCAATAATTTTGATTTCTAAAAGCCAAATTTAATAAATTAATGCATGCCAGATAAAAATACAAAATTACAACTGAAAACCAATAATTTAACAGAAAATGCACTGTTGTACATTTTTATTGGTATGGATAACTTATTAAAGTAACAAATATGAAAACACATTTTGCCTTTGCTGGAAAGAAAGTACTATGTTAGAGAAGAACTAAGAAACCAGAAATAAACCGTTTGCAGAAAGTAGGCATATGATATAGTTTACGGTAATGCAACAGCCAGGGGTGCTGCTTTATCCATTCGTGTGTGCATGTTTGTACAAGCATCAGAAACCAATGACATAGACCCCAAAAGCAAAGTCACAACAGGCTTATTCTGTGAAACATGCTGATTACAACCACAGACTACCCAGGACGCAGAGGCGATGCAGGAGCAGGTTTGCTGTTTCTTCTGTGTGGGGTTTCCTTGCCAAGTAGGGGCTAATCATGCAATAGCTTGAATTTCTCTTAACATGATAAACACCCAGGATTACTAGAACCGGAAAGCGTGTTCACTGTTTTACAAGGACAGCTGAGTGGTGCTACAAAAACAACAGAAAGTTCCTTCATTTTATTCTGGTTATATGCTCAAACCTCTAATCGAGAAATAATTCAACTATAGGAGCGAATTAAATTACTATAAAACATTCCTTCATCTGTAAAACATTCTTTTCCCCTCAAATTAAAAATTTAAAATAAAATGTCTTCGTTTTTGATAAGCAGCTCCACCACCAGTCTCTGATACCGTATATCATTCAATGCGGCCATGGCGTCTAGTTCCGGAGATCTCATGAGGGTTGGGCCAAAGACGATTCCAAGGTTCTCTGCGTTCATAAGATTTTCCTTTTCGTGGAGGGTCACTCTGAAAAAGGCAAGTAAAGGAATAAAGGACTTCACATAAGCCATGGGTTCCTCGTTGTGCTTGAGCACTAAAACAAAACAAGATTTACAATAAAAGTTTGTGTCCACTTACCAACTCTTCTGCTAGGTTATTTCTCCCTAATTTCAAAGTGCTGACTTTCCTTAAAATAATGTTCATAAATAATTGATCACCGAGGCTGAAGCCTGAGTTAGTGTGCTGGACCGTGTGGGTTCAGTTCTATTTGTGGATTCTCTTGCCTTAACCCAGGGCCTACAGATGCAAACCTGTGTTTGCAAATAGTAGCGAAGGGACTGGGTCACCTCGATTATTCCATCCCCCTCCCTCCACTTTGGCTATCTTGATTCCCATGGAGTCGTTCTGCAAGCCAAGCAGTTTGCTGAGTGGCGAAGGCAATAGGGAATGGCTCAGGGGAGGCAGCACCGTCGAGTACACGTGTTTGTATCCTTTTTACTGCTACAGCAATAGCACAGGGACTATAATGTGAGAGTTGTTCCTTTGTCTTAGTGTGGAGCCCTTAATTACATCCAAACATAAAGCAAACTTGGTTTTTATAAGTGAAGCTGTAAACATATTAAACAAAGGCTTTAACTCATAGTGCTTTTTAAAGAGTGAAAACAGACATCCATGAATGAGTAAAATATTATTTCTGGATAAGCCATGCCTTCGGACATACAAAATTTTTTGTTTCTGATTGGTTTTGTATTTTGAAACCCTAAAACCACTAAAACTTAGTCATAAAATTTTGAAAACTTTGCTTCAACTGGTAGAGACTGAGGGTGCCTGAGCAGGGACATAAACTTTCAGCATTATCACTGGAGAACATGAAGCCGCAACTAGCTGACTTATTTTATTTTTCATTCCTCCTTTTACCCCTTACTTCACATCACCACTTTTTACACAGTTTTCAGTGTTGGCGACATTAATTCAATAGTCTAAAATCCCGTCACCAAGTCTGAAGTGCTTATTTTGGAGCAATAAGACAGAAGAGTGAGCTGCCATCCACGGTGCTTCGCTCTTGCTTTATTACGCTGGTGTCTCTACAGCACAGCCCTTTCTCTTTCCACAGAATTAATGCATGTCCTTGGTAGAATACTGGTATTTTTAGTACATTTGCAAACATACTGGAACTGCAAATATATTTATGTAAGAATCAGAGCCAGGTGTGGTGGCTCATGCCTGTAATACTAGCACTTTAGGTGGCCGAGGTGAGCAGATGGCTTGAGCCCAGGAGTTAGAGCCTGGGCAACATAGTGAGACCCTGTCTCTACAAAAAATTAGCCGGCATGTGGGTGGTGTGCCTGTATTCCCAGCTACTCAGGAGGCTGAGGCAGGAGAACAGCTGGAGCACAGGAGTTTGAGGTTGCAGTGAGCTGTAATAATGCCACTGCACTCTAGCCCAGGCAACAGAGTGAGACTGTGTCTTTAAAAAAAAAAAAAGTTCAGGTCTGCATTCAATACTGTAGTGCAGAATACTTTTAGCATTCCTTCTCAACTAGTGCAATTTCATACAAGGAAACTATATAGCTATACATTTATTTATTCAACAGATCATTTGTCCCTTCTTTCACCTTTCGTTTCATTTTATTCTTAAAATTTTGATGCAATGCGAGCGTAAGCCTTCCCGTTTGTCACTTGCCTCTTTAGATGGGCCATGAGGTACCGGAGAGTTTCGCAGTGAGCAGGCGGCAGGAGTTTTAGTGCTTCATGAAGGGTTTCCAATTGCTCATCAGGATCCATAATTTCTAAAATAGTAAGTCAAATACCAAGAAGAAAAACTTTAACAGAAAACTGGTATAAATGGTTCACTGAATTCTACTCTGTGGTAATCTTCTAAAATTGGTAGGAAACGCTTTCTTACAGATCCTTGCCCACAGCTTTGGAAAAATTTTTAAGGTTCAAGTTCCAGATTTTCAAAGGCTCTTAGTTTTAATGTGGCAACACTGTTTACTTGGACGTTTGAGAGGAGCATCCATTTTGTTCACTTGAGTGTCTTGGGGTCTGCAACCTTGGGGATTGGACATTGGATACACAGAGGCGTAACTATAAAAATACTCAGACATATATGCAGACACAGATAAAAGTTATACATTCAAATGAAGTCATCTTAGAATGTAACAGTCATACTTAAGGGATGGTGCATTGTTGAAAATATTTTGGAAAACTCCTTTCAGTGATGGTATATAAGATGTATCATACCGTTGCCCCCTGTGGCCCCTGGCAAAATCTTATTGATATTCATACTTTTTAATTTTTAAACCAAGAAATGTATCATCCAACATTTACTTGTTTTATTCATTAGACTTAGTTTTAAATTACTTTGTGTTATATAGAAAAATCATATCTATTCTCAAAGCACAAACATTTTCTATGACTTAGGATATTCAGAAGGGTGCACTGCGGACTTTGAAGGCAATTCCAAATGTTTTGCATGATGGCGTGAGCCCTGCAATAAATCGTTGAAGAGGAGGATTGTTTTCATTTGGATATTTTAGTTCTGCTGAGTTGGGCTAAAAACCCTAGCACATTCCTTTGAGGTCAGATTGTGGTCAATTCACTAATCATTTCTATAATCAAAAATGACTGACACCCTAGCACGTTCCTGCTTCTACCCAAATGTCAAGAAGATGGGGTGCCTTTAAAGATTGGGTTTTAGGGTAACTGCAGTGGAACCCCATACTGCTGAGTCCTAGTCAGGATAGCAGCCTTGAAATGCTGGGAAGAGTACATCTGACCAGAATGTGACACTTAAGACATAAGACCCCAAATCCTAGTCTTTCTAACTTATGAAACAAACCAACTCAATGATAATGTATTGGAGTCAGGTGAAAATTGGCACAAGATGAATGTGGAAAGTCTCTAGCATTGGTAGAGCAGCTTTGATAAATCTCTGAACGTGAACAATGATTGAAGCTTTTTAATACAAAGAACTTTGGCCATTTTACATCTCTGCCCAAAGCTTCCTTACAGTTCTTGGTTTATTTCTCTGAGGGGAGGACATATTTGCTTTTTGCCATGATAACTAACATGTGGTCTTTGAACCTTGAGGCCTCCAGAGAATGCCAGTTTGTAACAGCAATCCAGCTCAGATACTGAAATTCAATCATTTCTAGAATGAAGAGAAGAAAATTCCATTCACTATGGAAAACTACCACTTAGTTTTTACCATAAGATTAATTTGAAACTACGTGATTCTGGAAATTGGAAAAAAAGTAACTTAGTTTCCTTTTAACTTCCAATTAATCTTTGTAGGGTGAACCTTGAGACAGTGAGAAATTAAGGCTAGTGTTGGTGGACCAGAAAAAAAAATTCCCTGCTCGTGGGAGCTTGCTTTCTCCTGAGGGTGACTGACAATGGACAATGAATACGATACAGTTTGTATGACATTAGAATGAGGTAGGTGCTATGGAAAAAACAGGACAAGAAGCACTGGGAAGTGTTGGGGAGTCATAATTTTAAGTGAGTGGGAGAAAGAAGGTCTTGAGCAAAGACTCTGAGGAATGAAGGAATGAGCCATGTGGAGATGTGAGGGAAGGAAGGCTCCAGGTGGAAGACAGCATGAGATACCCTGAGGGGAGAGCGTGCCTGTCACAGCTGAGGAAACGTGGGGAGCCAAACGTGGCTGCAATAGAGTGAACAAGGAGGGAGGGTATTAGGAAGGAGGAAAGGTTAACAGGTACTCTCTCATGTCAGGGGCTGTAGGCTCTTCTAAGGATTTGGCATTTACTGAGAGAGATGGGAAGGTTATGCATAAAAAAGTGCCATCATCTGACTTATGGAAAACAGACTATGGAAGGGCAAGAATAAAGGCAGAAAGACCATTCCAGTAATTGTTACAAAAATCCAGGTGCAGAATGATGGGAGCTTGGACCAGGTGGTAGCAGTGAAGGTGGTAAGTTGTTGGATTCTGGGTATATTTTAAAGGCAGAATTCATAGGATTCTTGATGAGGATGTATGAGAAAGAGAAGAATCAAGAATGATCCAAGTTTTGGGCTTAGGCAAATGGGAGGACAGAGCCTCCATTAACTCAGACAGGAAAGACTATGGTGGAGGAGGCTGGTGGGGAAGATCAGGCGTTCCAGCTGAGCTTCCCACCACACATCCAAACGAGCATGGGCATGGACTAATTGGTGTTCAGGCTGGAGAGAGGCATTTTGGAACAAAGGACAAAATGCATTGAATATATCGGTATCCAATTGATAGAGATTCTTTCCTGGAACTCATTCCTCCTTTTCTTCCACTTATGGAAGTATTACCCATTACCATTGTTTTTTACAGAACACAATTCTTTAGCCATAAAGAAGCATAATTTGAGGGAAAGAGACAAAATGGAATACATCTGGAAATGAATGACCATCATTGGTGGTTGTCAAATATTCAAAACACTTGCATGTGGAAGAGTGTGGTGCCAAGACTACTGCCAAGGGGAGGGAGTTAAAAGCAGGCAGATCCCTGCTGTATCGCAGTAGGGCTTCACGACCACTGCATCTGTCCACCAGTGGACTGGCGGCCTATGGAAGCAGTGATCTTGCAGTTACTGGGTATTTCAAAAGAACGTGTTACAGAAGGAAGTCTAGCTACATGACCCCTTAGAATATCTGCAAACTATAAGATGCTAGGGTTCTTGATATAAAATTATAAGTTCATTACTTATTCAGCAAATATTTATTGCATCTATTATGTAAGTGGGGGACTGTCACAGGCACTGTGGGAAAACAAACGAGTGTGGACTGCCTTTAAAGGGGTTTCCGGTCAGTAGGGAGACAAGACATAGCTATAACCTCCTGGCATGAAGGAAAGAGGCTGTAAAGGGGTCCAGAGAAGAATGATGGCATTAGAAGGAGGTCTGGAAAGATCTGGAAAATGTGGACATTGTAGGAGCAGGAAATAAGCACTCTGAACCTGCATCGAGAGCTTGTTGAAAGCTCTTCTACAGCATGTCTTGTTAATTTTTTATAGAGAAACTCAAATACAAGAAGAATAAAACCCAGCTAAGCAAAAGCGGTGACTCAGTGACAAAAGTTGAGGAAAACTAACAAGTTCTCCTTCCCAGGCCTCTCTTCAGGAAATTTTAAATTGCTTGGGACCAAGAACTCTGGGTTTTACTTGAGTTTATCTGACTCACTCGAGGTTATAACTGACTGAGTCACGTAGCTTTTCTAAGATCTTCTGGGAACAGAGTTCTCAACTCCTTGGCCAGAGGAAGGTTTCCTACGCTCAGTACCACCAGGAGCTCAACTTCGGTAGTGCCGTCGTCATCGTGAAAATCATCCGTGAGTGCTGGTTACTGGGGAGACCCTGTGAGAAGCACCTGTCTTCCGGGCCTTTGTATTCTGGGGCAGCGATGTTTTAACTGGTGGGGAGAGGGAGCGAGGAAGAAGTGGTGGGTTCCTAAGGGAGTTTCCAGGGGCGTAGGAGGACCTTTAAGCCTTTACATGGGATGACCTGCCTGCCTCTACCGCGAGATCCGAACTTGCCTGCAAGCCCCTCCCTTCCAGCTTTCAAGCTGCAGGTTCTCCAAGGGAGGCTGCAACAGCAGAGCTCAAATAGCTTTTGCAGAAGAAAGTTTTAATCTGAACTCTGATTTTTTGTTGGCAAAGGATGCTAATAAATGCCAGAGGCACTTTTAGAGGCTGAGAGAGAAAAAAAGTTTTAAGAATAACTGCATTAGGAAGGGTCTTCTGACCCTGTACTTCATTTGGAAGGGGTTCCTCCCCTTCCACCTTCCCTCGTGTAAGGCTGCTGTTCCCTGTCCCATCAGGAGAGCTGGGCAGAGTGCAGAGAGCAAGGGCTTTGACCTTAAGGCAGATGTAGGTGTGAATACCAATGCCACGCCCTCTAGTGAGTGATGTGACCTTGGACAATTTACTTATACTCATGGATGTAAGTGCTTAGCGTGACTCATGCACCTCACAGATGCGCTATAAATGTTCTTTCACTTCCTTATCTGCTTTTTAAGAGAATGTCTATCTACATGTCTAAAGACTGAGACAGACTCTACTGCTAGAAGGACACGCACAAGGAGGGGGTCTGGAAGGATCTGGAAAATGAGGACATTGTAGGAACAAACAACATCACCATCACACAGGCACAATGAACATTCACATTGTGTACGAGCACTACGCCAGGGTTGTTGGTGTCACAGAAATCACACATCCAAATAGCTGAAATTATAAGGAATTTCTACCTTGATTTAGGAAAGTTTCTTTCAGATGTGGTTTCAAGAGTTCTCTGAGGGGTGAGAAGGGCCTTGCTGACAGGAAGGCTGTTTCAGAAACAAACCCCACAACAATGACAAATGGTTTGGAAGAATGAAAAGGGGAGATTTTCCTCAGCAGCTAGGCTGGATGTAGGGAAAGGTGACGTTAATTTGGAACCTTGGGGCCTTGACATCTAAAAGGAGGCTTGGATTTTACTACCTAGATACGGTCGTCTTGTGGAGTTCAGAACCTGGCTTTGAATCACTGCTCTGTCCTCTGCTAGTTGTATGCCCTTGGCTTCGGCACAGATACGAGTTTCAGTTTTACTTCCAAGAGACATGGGGATAGGGACACCCATCCAGTCACTCCCAGTGCTGTCCTGGGGATCAGAGCAGGCAGTGGACTGAGCAGCCCTGCACGATGTCAGTGTATGAGAAGAGCCTTCTAGATCAGGCAATCAGACTTATCTTCTGTGTCGTTAGGTAATGTCTGTCACATGAAACAACTTGTAAGCTCCCTCGGACAAATTTCATGTTCAGCACTAAGTTCATAAGAGACCAAGAATCTTTCATGTTTTCTAACGTAAAACTCCAACGAAAAAATCAGTGTAATTCTCACGGCTGTTCTCTGCATGGGAGCTTGCGCTGACCTGCAAGAAGTCGGGGCTCTGTGGAAATAACCACAACAATTCTCCAAAGCTCTAAAGGGGAAACTAAATATTAGAACAAAGAAAGTTTGTACTTCATGAAATTTCCAAGTCTAAAAGCAAATTAGTGTTACTAAGGAAGTGATGTTATCATTTAAAGATCAAGACAACATATGGTTTTAAAGAGAGAAAAGCAAAATGACAGAAATAGCCTATTTTTTCTGGAAAAAAAAATAGTAATGCCAACACTTTAAAATCTGTTAAGAATTCCCTTCTTTAAAAAATGAAGTGTGAATTACAGGTAGGATTTTTGCAGCATGAATCAAATTTGGCAAATCTTTGCTTTCTCTCATTTTCATTTCAACTAGAACTTAAAAAATAACTACTTGATCTAAAATAGTGTTCCTTTAAGTATGACCTACAGATCAGTGTCGTTTTACAAACCGTTAATGGTCTGCCTTAACTTATAAAGGATAAGTATAGAAATTGAGAATAAGAATTTAGAAACTTTTACAGCAATCGGACAGTAATTTTTATGTTTGCTGAATTTGGTAACAAAATAGTTCTTGTTTTTTAAATTTTATTTTTATAGGTATCCATTTTAATTTTATTTTACAAAAGTGCTGGTCCACATCTAAGGAACACTAAGATAAGCCTTATTTTGGAAAATGAGGTTTATAGCACAATACAGAGAAGCTTCTGATGGAAGAAGTCAAGATTCTTGTGTGAATACATTAACCACATAGAGAAGTAAAGGAAAAATATTTTAAAAAATGCATTCAAGACAGTCTGAAAACCAGGAAGAGTGATTACCAAGAGGAGGCAGTTTGTCAGTTTACTCAGAATACATGTGGTTCATACTTACTGGCAGATTCTATAAACTTAGGGTAGGCATCATATGTAATGAGTGGAATCGGCAAATCCCTGAAGTACAGTTTAAGCGCACCAGTGATAATGTTGATATCTTCATACATGTTCACAGAAATATCTGCTTTCTCACCATCTTTGAAGGATGTTAAAAGAAACAAAAGTAAATATCTGGATTCACAGCACTGTTTTAATAAATGACATTTTTGCATACAATCAGATTTTAAAGATTAGCAATGCTTCCACTTTTAACATAAAATTCAGTGTGCTACATGATACATATAAATGATCACTTTTCAGTGAAAGAGCAAAATTAATTTTTTTGAATTGGGGAAGTAGGCGAGGACTGAGATCAACAGACATATCTTTTTTTTTTTTTTTTGAGACAGAGCCTCACTCTGTTGCCCTGGCTAGAGTGCAGTGGTATCAACCTAGCTCACAGAAACCTCAGACTCCTGGGCTCAAGCGATCCTTCTGCCTCAGCCTCCCGAGTAGCTGGGACTACAGGCATGCGCCACCATGCCCGGCTAATTTTTTCTATGTATTTTTAGTTGTCCGATTAATTTCTTTCTATTTTTAGTAGAGACGGGGTCTCGCTCTTGCTCAGGCTGGTTTCGAACTCTCGAGCTCAAACAATCCACCCGCCTCGGCCTCCCAG
>CAUYSK010090829.1:0-42054 GCA_963575035.1 Avahi laniger | reverse complement strand
TTTTTTTTTTTTTTTTTTGAGACACTCTGTTGCCCAGGCTAGAGTGCCGTGGCGTCATCCTAGCTCACAGCAACCTCAAACTCCTGGGCTCAAGCGATCCTCCTGCCTCAGCCTCCCGAGTAGCTGGGACTACAGGCATGCATCACCATGCCCAGCTAATTTTTTCTATATATTTTTAGTTGTCCGGCTAATTTCTTTCTATTTTTTAGTAAAGACAGGGTCTTACTCTGGCTCAGGCTGGTTTGGAACTCCCGACCTCGAGCAATCCTCCTGCTTCGGCCTCCCAGAGTGCTAGGATTACAGGCGAGAGCCACTGCACCCGGCCTAAAGAGTGCTATAACATTTTAATTTGATGATAGTATTAAATATGCTGGAAATTACTTTTTGCAGCCATTTAAATTCATTATGAAAAATCGTAGATGTCAATTTAAACGTGTGAAGGAGTACATAGTTTTAAAAAAATTATTTAGGAAGTGGTGAGCAAAATTTTTTGAAGACCACTGATCTAGGACAGGTTTTCTCAACCTTGGTGCTATTGATGTGTTGCACTAGATAATTCATTGTTGAGGGGAGGCTGTTTTGTGTATCGTAGGATGTTTAGTAGTATCCCTGGTCTCTACCTGCTAGATGCCACTAGCAGACCCCCAGTGGTGACAACCAAAAATGTCTGCAGACATTGCCAAATGTCCCCTGAAGAGCAAAATTGGCTCTAGTTAAGAGTTACTAATCTATTGTTGGGCCATGGTTGCTGGGCAGAAAAGAGGAATTCCTCATCTAAAACATATTGATCTCCTTTTAGTCAGTAACATAGAATTTATATTAGCATTTCAGACATTTGCTGCTAACCTCAATTTTGAATTGTCTACTGAATAACTCTAGTGGAAAGCATGATCTAAGATGAAAGATTTTCAAGAGATATAATCTAAGGGACATGATATCAATTCATTCACAAAAGTCAATAAATGTTATCCCTGTATCAAGGCAGATGGCCAAATAGCTACATATCAATTGTCTGTTAACTTTTCCCCTGTCTTTTTGTAGACCTTAACATCATGTCCTTCCTTATATCTGAAGTTAGTATAAGAAATGGCTATGTGGAAAACCTCTATTGTTTGTAAAAGTTCTTATGGAGGGTCTTCTCTATTATATTCATTGTGCCTTGTATTATGAACCAAGCCAAGTCCTATAATAGTTTAGAGGTGAATTGGTATGGTTTCTTTTAATTGTATCACCATAGCTATGTAAAGCTTTTTGTCTTAACTGCTAGGAATCTCTGAGTCAAATTCGTGGTTTAATTATGGTGTCTTCCCTTAGCCTAGCTTTTTGCTTTAATTATTTCTTTACTCTCCCTCTTCCCTTTATTTTATTTAAATGGTTCTCAGTTGTATGGAATCTATGCCTTTTATTATAAGTATCACTTTGTTTTAGAAATTTAAATGCTTTACATATATACATAAATAAATAAATTATAAAATTTAAGGGATGATGTAGTTAGAACTATCAGTAACCCAACAAACAGGTGTAGAAGTCATTATAGGGTTTTTTCCAGCATCATTTTTCTTGGTTTACTATTCTGACCTAAAGGAGAACAATGATTTGTTGAAAATTTTAATTAATAAGATAATTGAAAACTAGACAGAAAATACCATCTTCCTCTCATAATCAAACTCTGGGATCCCTCTGTTTTTACTTTGATTATTATACAAAGTTCTATTTGCATTTTCTCCAAAAAAAAAAAAATCTGTAATCATTGTTGCTAAACATAGAAATAAAGATTTGCTAAAACTAGCCTGAAAGCGTTAATACGTTTCAGGTTGAAATCTTGAAGGAAAAAAAGGCCCTAACATTTATTGAATACCTACTGTAAGCTGTGCCTTGTGCTTGATATTTTTATATATTTAATCCCCACATTGTTCCATGAGTACTAGGTGGTCTTAGTACTATTTTTACCCACAAAGAATCCGAGATTCTGAAAGGGGCAATGCCTGGATAGGTCATTCTCATTTCAAAGTTCTTATTTTTTGCACTATGAGGCTGTAAAGCATTTGGGACAGTGCCTGCCTGGCACATAGTAAGCTCTGTAAATATTCCTCTTACATCATCTGGGGAGTGAGTAAAGATCAAAATTACTAAATGCTGAAATAATAATACTACATTACATCCTAGAGGGAATCAAGAAACAAACACATTTAGAATGAATAAAAAGAATCTTAATTTATTCCAGTCATTATCTACAACAGTTGATATAAGATGAGAATACAAACTTAGGTTATATTGAATAATTTAATAGATAAATTGCCCAATGAGTTACCAACAAAAATTTGAGAAGTATTCTTTATCTTAGAGATGAAGGGCAGTAATATCGTGCAATTCTTCCCTTGTCACCTTTGTCAGAAGAAAAGAGATTGAATTATTAATCAGATGAGTCATGCATCTAATCCGGTGTGGCAATTCTTATATTTGTGTGCTAAGAGACCCCTATATCATATTATATTTATCTTGTATATAAATACCTATATATAATATAGTTTTTCCTATCAAATTAAAGCCTTGTGTCAGATGTTATATTGGGAGGTGGTTTGTTATAACATTTTCTTATGCGCTTTGCTAGTCTTAGAAAAAATAATTATATACCTTTTCTACAGAAAAAAAGTAATGGTTTATTGACTTTTTTTTCTGCCTTCAGTTCCATGTTTTCCAGCACCCAACATAACTTGCAAGGATTTCAGTGGCAATGAAACACATTTCACTGGAAGTGAAATTGGTTTTCTCAAGCCCATATCTTGCCGAAATGTGTAAGTATACTATTAAAACTTAAATTTTCATGTTACTTGCTTATGCTGTATCTTGATTCCATCAATTGAAGAGATAATTTTGGGGAAAAATCCTGCAAATATATCTTTTATCTTTTGCATGGATCAGAAAACCTATATTTTAAGTGTGCACATATTTTTATAAGTGCAATTCATCAATGAAATAGAGCTAAGTATTAGTAGTTCACTATGTGGGATAAATAAAGACTACAAATGGCCTTATGCCATTTTAATTCAAGTTGGTCACTTTATGCCACCAAATGAATTATGAAAAAATTCTGTTTTCAAAATTTGGGGAATTTCTAGAGTATAAATAAGAATTATGTACCTGTTGTATCAGAAAAATGCTAATTATTTTTTGGACATTAAAGGCATTTTGAAACTTGGTTTCATTCTTTGTAATAGATATGGATGATAAATGACAATGTTAAACAATTCAAAAGTTATCAGTTCGGGATAGTAAGACAAATGGCTTTATTTTCCTAGGAATGTCCTCTGTTTGAAGGATTTTTTTTTTTTTTTTTTGTGGAGACAGAGTCTTACTCTGTCACCCCAGCTAGGGTGCAATGGCATCATCATAGCTTGCTGCAACCTCAAACTCTTGGGTTCAAGCAATCCTCCTGCCTCAGCCTCCCAAGTAGCTGGGACTACAGGCACAAGCCACCATATCTGGCTAATTTTTACGTTTTTTACAGAGACAAGGTCTCACTCTTGCTCAGGCTGGTCTCAAGCTCCTGATCTCAAGTGATCCTCCTACCTTAGCCTCCCTTGCCTGCTAGGATTGCAGGCAAGAACCATCGCACCTGGCCTGTTTGAAGGATTTTTAAGTTTGATTTTTACTTTTGGTATCGTAAACCTTAAATTTTATCCTTATATTTCTGCTTTGTACTGAAAATGTGATTTACCCATTTTTATTAATTGCTCACACTGTATTTTTATCTTATAACTGTATATTGTTGCATTCTATTTGATGACACCTAGTTCAGTTGTTTCAAGAAATAATGTTTGGCTTTTTCTACAAGTTCTGTTAGGATTCTTAGAAAATACTCTTAGAGTCCTTTTTTTTTTTTCTTTTGACCCTACTTCATTGAGTTAATAAGGGGCTTTTGATTCTGTTTTGCTGTATAATCCTAAACCAATCACTTAATTTTCTTGGGTTTCAGGATTTCTCATTAGATAAGTAAAAATTGTTGAAAGAAATTATTTCCAAAGTACTTACATATGGTTTAGTCAATTTTTAGTCAAATTTTTTCAAATTTATAGATTGATATTTCTACCTTAAACATTACAAACAACAAAATAACATATTAAGCGCTGGCTCAAGGTATTATTGGCTATAATATAACAACTAAGAAAATCATCTGTTGAGAACAGCTAACCACTCAGGTTGGACCTTATAGGTTCATATTACATAATATAGTAACACCACAATGATCTGTTACTTAGTTTCCAGGTTAATGCTGATTTTTCTTTCATAATCTCAGGGTAGATTAGACTTAATGCAACTGAATTACACTAATCATGCTCATAAGACATTGATTTCAAATATGATGAGAAATATCAGATACTCCAAGTATACTGGCCAACTTATTCTGCTTCTGTAATAAAATCCAGAATTCCAAGTAGAATTTGCATCAGAACAATGGGAGTTAGAGTGATGGGTAAATTTTAATGGTAAGAGTCACAAAGCTAAGATGACCTGCTATATCATTTTCCTTTACCAGTATAGTAGGTACATGCCTACCAAAAAGCTAGCTGCTGCTCAGCTACCAAATAAAGACACATAGACAAATTCTTATTCATTGAGTGTTCCTTCTCCAATTAATATATTTTCCTTTTACTGTCAGCATATTTTTAAAATTTTGTCTAATATTAATACTCAATTAAAATTCCATGTTAATGTTGTAGATATAACCATTCTGTTAATATAATATGTTCTCCAGAAACTGAAGTCTGGTGACCATGTCTGATTGATTACCAAGCCACCCACCTGTTTATACTGGCCATCTTTATTAGTATCTCACACTCACTTTACAGTTCACTTTGGGTTGGCTTGGAGGTCTGGGTGGGGTAAGCAAGGTGATAGTTGTTCTGTGCAGTCATGCACGGGCTCTGCTTATTTCATCTTGTGGCTGTGCTTCCTCTAATTCTTAGTCTTTTCCATTCAGCCAGTAGATGGGAAAGGGGAGAGGGAAACTTTTGTAGGAGTGTTTTATAGGCTAGACTTGGAGATGTCATACATTACTTCTGTCCTCAGTGCATTGGCCAAAACTCAGTTATGGCCACACTTATCTGCAGGGTGGGCTAGGATATATAGTTTAGCTGTATATCTGTAAGAAAAAGAGAAATGGTTCTGTGAATAACTAGACAATGCCACCAGTTTTAGGATTATTCTTTAAGGTGATTTACTTATATAGATAATTGCTTTTCAAATTTCATTCCCATTCCCAGCCAAGGTTTTTGAAAGAATTGTTTCTGTGATACTTTTCCGTTACGAAATTTTCTGGCTAATGCAATATGGCTTTTGGCCATGCTGAAATTCACTAGCGATCTTTGTTGCTATGTCAAATAGATATTTACAGTCCATATCTTAATCTTTCTACAGCATTTGGTTATTCCCATCTCTTAAAATACTTTCTTTCTTTGGCTTACAGTATAAAACACTCTTTTCTATGTCCTTTGATTCCTATTCCTTTGTTTCTTCCTTAAATCTTGGTATCCATAAATTATATCCTTGGTCTTTTTTCTCTTTTTCGTTAGTGAACTCTTTTGGCTCTCTATCTTTTAATATATATATAATATATTATCATCTTTATATATATAAAGTCTAAAACTGAATCTGTTGTATTTTCCTTCAAATTATTTCCTCCTTTGTCTTAGTGAATGATACCTATTCTACCCAGCTTCTTAAGCAGAAGCTTTGAAGTCATTCTTGACTTCTCCTTTTCCCTCATTCTCCACATTTAGTCTGGTTGCTCCTGCCTTCTTAATATTTCCCAGTTTTGTTCACTTCTTTCTCCCACTACTGCTGCTCATTAGATTACAGCCTGAATTTACATAGCCTCCTAATTTATTTAATTACATAGCCTCCTAATTTATTTCTCTAGTCTAATGCTCCATTCCAATATAGATAGTGTATGACTGCTCTGAGCATGAAGTTAGAGCATCCTTTATAATGTTAGACACATAAAGAAGATTTCTGGGCACTAAGCACCTCCCACAACTCCCCACAAATGCCCTATTTTTGTGTAAAAAACAGTGCACTAAACTGTTGGCAAAAAGCATAGGATTATAAGTGGGAGTCCTACATGATGAGATTTAACTTTAAAATGATATCTCTAGCTACCCCTCTATTTCTCTACTCCCCTTTGCAGCAAAACTCCTTGACAGAATTGTCTTATACTTCTTTTCTTCAATTATTTTTCCTCTCCTTCCTTTCTTTTCTTTTCTTTTCTCTTTTTTCTTTTCTTTTCTCTTTTTTCTTTTCTTTTCTCTTTTCTCTTTTCTTTTCTCTTTTCCTTTCCTTTCATTTTCTTTTCATTTCGTTTCTTTTCTTTTTTTTCCTTTCATGAAATCTGTGTTGCTCAGGCTAGAATGCAGTAGCTATTCATGGGCACAATAGTAGCACACTGTAGCCTTGAACTCCTGGCCTCAAGTGCTTAAAGTGATCCTCCTGCCTCAGGCTCCCGAGTAGGTGGGACTACAGGAACATGTCACTGTGCTCAGCTTGCTTGCTTTTTTTTTTGAGACAGGGTCTTGGCTCTGTTACCTGCTACAGTGCAGTGGCATCATAGCTCACTGCAACCTCAAACTCCTGACCCTCCTGCCTCAGCCTCCCAAGTAGCTGGGACTACAGGCATATGCCACCACACCCAGCTAATTTTTTCTATTTTTGATAGAGAGAGGGTCTTGCTTTTGTTCAGACTAGCCTCAAACTCTTGACCTCAAGCAATCATCCCACCTCGGCCTCCCAGAGTGATAGGATTACATGTGTGAGCCACCATGCCAGGCCTTCAAACTCTTTTGTCCCTGTCATAGTTTGAATTTGTTTAACAAACATTTATCTCTCTCAGTCTCCATCAGCTGGGCAGTATATACTCTCACTTCATTGATTTTAGGCCGCTTGTGTGACTTTATGTGGCCTACATAATGTTAGCAGATGTGAAATGAGCAGAGTCTTTAAGGTGCCTGTGGGGTTTAGCTTTCCTTTTGTACTTTGATGATAATGTTCTGAAAAGAACTTGCCCCAAGTAGCTGCTACACCTTCAGCTTGGGGCCAGAAGCACTTAAGTGGAACTGCCTTGAACTGAATCCCTAGCCTGGGTGCAAGCTCAGCCAAACCTCAGCCTGAAGCAGAATCTCCCAGCGGAACCAGCCTGAGTCAGTTGAACCGCAACCAATCTGCAGTCTATACGTATGAGAACAGTAGTTTATTTTTATAAGTCACTGAGTTTTAGGGTAGTTTATTATATAGCATCATTGTGGCAATAGCTGACAAATACTTCCCTGTGGTCTGTTTTCAGCACAGCAGCCAGAGTGATTATTGTAAAATCTAATCAGATCATGTCACACCTTTACTTGAAATCCTACAGTAGATTCCCATTTCTCTCAGTAAAATAGTATTTACAGTGGTGTACAAGGCACTGCATTATCTGCTTTCTCTGTCCTCCGTTACCTCTCTGACCTCATCTCCTAATATTCTTTCCTTTCTCTCACTCCTGCTACACTGGCCTCTTTAATAGATCTCAGACATTCCAGGAATGCTGCCTTTATACCAGCTGTTTCTTTGCCTGGGACAGTCTTCCTTCAGAGGGAGCATGGCTAACTCACTTCCCTCAGGTCTTTGTTCAAATGAGACCTTCTCGATGAGGCCGACTCTTATCACCCGATTTAAACAGCCTCTAGTATTTTGGATTCCCTACATACCCTGTTCCACTTCTTCTTTTTTTTTTTTTTTTTCCGTAATATTTATGACTTTCTAACATAGTATATGATTTACTTTTCTTTTCTTTTTTTTTAAAGAGACAGGATCTCACTCTGTCGCCCAGGCTGGAGTGTAGTGGCTATAGCCTTGAACTCCTGGGCTCGACTGATCCTCCCATCTCAGTCTCCTGAGTAGCTGGACAACAGTCATGCACCACAATGCCTGGCTATGATTTATGGTTTTGTTTTGTTTTGTTTTAAGTTACTTAGTGATTTATTCTCCTAAGGCTCCATCAGCAAGTAGAATGGAAGACATCTCCCACACTGACCCCTTGGGCAGCCAAGGCATATACTCCTTCACTGCCTCCTCTGCCTGGAGGACCTGCACATCAGTGTCTTGTTTCTTGAGGGTACTCCACGGTTGACGGAGGCGCCTTCAAGGCCTCACTCATTCTTTGGGCAGTCACAAGAGTATGACAGCTTCCTTCACATCTGCAGGCTGCACACAAGGAGAATGCTCAGTTCCTGTTTCTCTCCAATCCCAAGCCTGACTGCCCCCTGGCCATACTTTGCAGTCCTTATAGGTTGTAGTAGAGGCTGTATTTTCATTTGCCCCATGAGAGGGAGGCAATTTCAGACATAAGGAACTTAACTGAAATCCACTGCCCTCTCTCCTCAGAGTTGAGTTCCCAAATTGCTCAGCACTTCACCACTCACCTCCTGGCATCATGGGGTTCTGGCCTAGGCCCTCCCCCTGGTCTCCACCTGGAGCTGATATACTTTTTAAATATGTTTATGTTATTGCATGCTGCTACTAGATTGCAAGCTCCACAGGGACAGGGATCTTTGTGACTTTTATTCATTAATATATCCCAGTAGCCCAGAATAGTGCCTGGTACATAGTAGGTACCCCCAAAGGATTAATTGAATGAATGAATGAATCAATTAATTAACAAATAAATACTAATTAATAATTTTATTTTCTAAAATGTTCACATGTTGGAAATATATGCATATGACGCTCAGGTTTTAATTTTGTGCAGAAATGGCTATTCATACAAAGTAGCAGTTGCATTGTCTCTTTTTCTTGGATGGTTGGGAGCAGATCGATTTTACCTTGGATACCCTGCCTTGGGTGAGTATGTTTCATTAAAAAAAAAAGCTTTTGAAACTTGCATTCTAGTTAAATGTACGTATTCTTACAGATTAAATCTCTGCATGTTATAAATTCCATGTAATTGGAGTTGAATAATTAACATTCTTCTGTGATATAGAGGTATCAGATATAGAGGTACTGCCAAGAGCTGCCTTTCTGTGGCTACTGCTACTCTAGTCTATTGTAGCTTATGTCAAAGAGAACCTTTCAGATTGAGGCCAAGGTTCCATAAATTTGCAAATTTAATTTTTAACATTTGACTTGATGCTTCAGTGTAAAAGGGCTTTTGTAAACTTTAACATATAATACTTTATTATTATACAGCAACCTTTGGATATTGATTAACTCAACAAATATTTTGACTGCTAGCTTGAGAAAGGAAATACCTATCAAAAAACAAAATTACAACAAATTTAGTTTAAAGATCTAAATTGGTTTTATTTGCAATTCTATAATGGGGCAACACTTTATTCCATAAAATAGAAAAATTGTTCCAATGAGCTGAACAGAAGAGGTTGGTTTTATAGACAGAGAAGGGCTGAAACAAAGACAAACAGCATATTAGTTGTTTCAAAGATAATTTCTTGTAAGGCAGGGACAGGGAGACAGAAAAATAGAAAAATAACCAATTAGTTAATATCAGGTTACTTCAGCCTACCTTTTTTGCGTAAGAATTAGAGCAGAGGAAACTTTATTATCATGAATATAAAAGATTTTAAATTGGCCTGTTTGGGAAATTGGCTGTTATCTCTTTCTCCTGATTTCTGGGAAAGTCAAACACAATTTAGTTTGGGTTTGGTGATGTGGAACTTTAGCATAGGTGACTCTTATTTTTTTAGTGTAATCTTTTGGGGCCTAGTATAGAAACTTAGTCTAAACCAATAGCCTCCTATAATTTGTATTTGAGAAGCCTCTCCTTTATCTGCTTTACAACTTGTGGCTATTATCTTATCTTTCATTCTCTTTATTGAGTTTGTCACTTTTTAAAAATGCCTATTCCATTTTTTAGTGGGATCTTGGAATGAGAAGAGCTAAGTGGGCGTGTCAAATTTGTTATCTTTAACTGAAAATCCTCATATCTCTTTACACATTCAAATATTTTTATCTTTATCTTACTTGCATTTAACCTATCTTAGTGTTAAGGATTTGGGTACTATTTTATCACCTAATCTAATCTATTATGTAAAAATTACAGTGTTAATTTTAAATTTGTAATTAAATTTTTAATTTTTACTAAGATTCTAAGGTTAAGGAATTTTGGTATTTTCAGTTGAAATGATCACTGCCATTTAAAAAGTTCTTAACTGTATAACCAGTGTTGACTGGTATGAAAGTAATTATAGATAGAATCTAAAATTCCATTTTTTGGTGGTACACACCTGTGGTACACACCTGGAGTCTTAGCTACTCGGAGGCTGAGGTGGAAGGGTTGCTTGAGTTGGGTTGCCAGGAGTTCCAGGCCGCAGTGCACCATGATCACATCCGTGAATGGCCACAATACACCAACCTGGACAAAAAAGAGAGACCCAGTCTCAAAAAAAAAGAAACTTAAAAAATTTCATTTTTCTTACAATGTTATTTAATCTTTCTTCATAATTGTGAAAAGCAATGGTCCTGTTTATATATAACTTTGTAAAATACTTAATGCTATTAATGATCATTGGAATTTAATTTAATTTTTAATTATTTTTGAGATATAATTGACAGATTAAGAAATTATACATATTTAAAGAAACAACATGGTCTTTTGATACAAATGTAGCTTGTGTGATGATTTCCATAATCAAGCTAATTAATATGTCTATAATCTGATGGTTGCCACATTTTTTTTTTGTAACAAGAACATTCAAGATCTACTGCCTTAGCAAATTTCACATATACATTAGTATTAATTATACTCACTATGCTGTACTATAGATCTCTAGAACTTATTCATCTTAAAGTTGTAAGTTTGTACCCTTTGACCAAAATCTCCCCATTTTCCCTACCACCCAGCAATAATTCTACTTCTATTTTTGTGAGTTTGACTGTTTGAGACACCACATATAAGTGATAATCAAGTAATATTTCTCTTTCCCTGTCTAGCTTATTTCACTTAGCATAATATACTCCAAGTTTATCCACATTGTCACTAGGGGCAGGATTTCCTTTTTTTTTTTTAAAGTTGAATAATGTTCCACCATGTGTGTATATACCATAATTTAAATTTTAATAAGCTTATATCTGAGAAGGGGTCAATATCCAGAATATATAAGAAACTCATACAAAACTCAATAGCAAAAATCCAAATAACCAGAAATAACCAGATTAAAAAATGAGTCAAAAACCTGAATAGACATTTTTCCAAAGACATTCAGATATACAACTGGTGTATGAAAAAATACTCAACATCACTAATCATCAGGAAAATACAAATCAAAACCACAATGAGATACCACCTCATACATGTTAGGTTGGTTATTACTAAACAGACAAGTGATAACAAGTGTTGATGAGGATGTGGAGAAAAAGGAGCCTTGTACACTGTTGGTGAGAATGTATATTGATACGGCATTATGGAAGACAGTATAGAGGTTCTTCAAAAATTAAAAATGGAACTGCCATATGATCCAGCAGTGCCATTTTTGGATATATATCCAAAGGAAATGAAATCAGTATGTCAAAGCTCAGGAGTTCGAGACCAGCCTGAGCAAGAGCGAGACCCTGTCCCTACTAAAAACTATAATTTCTTATATATTTATATATAATATTATATATCTCATGGTATGATTTATTATATATCTATTTGTCCATATTCCCCTATTTTTCTATGAACAACTTGAAGTAAGGGTTGTGTCATTCCCTGCCTAGTATAATACCTAGGCTAAAGTAGGCACTCAATATGACTATTAAAGAAATGAACTATATCAACAGTAAATCATTGTATCTGTAAACATACACCCATCAACTTGAACAACATAAAGTAGCACAAGTTCTATTTCTTTACAAAGTAGTACATATTCCATACAGCATTTGTTAAAATCAATATCAACTTCAACCATTACACTTATAGAATTCATTATTTTGAGGATCAATACCAATTTTTTAAAAGATGAGCTATTTGTGAATACCAAAAGTAAACTTTTTTTTATTCTAATAAAAAAGTGTTAGGTCTCTTTGTTCAGACCCTATGTACTAACTTCTTATTGCAGAAAAGAATATCAACTGTAGATTTTAAGAATTGCTTTAATGTTCCCAATAAAAGTGTTTTTAATCAAGAAGGATCCATTTTTATCCCTAACCATTATTATAGGTATATTCTTTCAAAAAAGATTATCCTGAGCTCAAATGCTCTACCCGCCTTGGCCTCCCAGAGTGCTAGGATTACAGGTGTGAGCCACCATGCCCGGCCTAAGTGTTTTTTTGTTTGTTTTAGAAAGACAGAGTCTCATTTTATTGCCCAGGCTGGAGTGCTGTGGCTATTCACAGGCACAGTTATAGTATACTCTGTACCCCTTGAACTCCTGGGCTCAAGTGATCTTCCTGCATCAGCCTCCTGAGTAGCTGGGACTGCAGGCATGCACCACCCCACCTGGCTCTGAACTATGTTTTAAAAAATGATTTAAGAGTGAGCTAGATGATAGGGAAGAGTCAGGGGCAGAGAAGACAAGAGAATAGCACAACACCTAAAATTGTAGAGGTGAGATAGATAGAGGAGATATGAGAATGTGGCACAGGAGAAGAGGACTTCAGGTAGTTTGTTTGGCTATACCACAAGAAGAAGGAATTGGTAAGAGATGTGACTAGGTTAGATGATGTTACATTAATGAATGGATTTATGCTGTCTAAATTTCTTGATATAATAATTGTAGTAGTAGAAATAGTGATAGCAAAAGTGGTAACTATAGTAACATTTATCAGATATATCTCATTATCTTGTTTAATTCTTACACCCTTCCTATCTTTTTTTTTAAATTGAAACAAGAGTCTTGCCCTGTTGCCCGGGCTAGAATGCAGTGGTGTGATCATAACTTGCTGCCACCTCGAACTCCTGAGCTAAAGTAATTCTCCTGCCTCAGCCTCCCGAGCAGCTGGGACCATAGGCGTGTGCCACCGTGCCTGGCTGCTATCATTTTCTCATAAAGCATTTTTATATTTGAAAAGCTAAAACTAGTTTAAGGTAGCATTAGAAACTTCATTAGTAAAGTCATCTTTTTCCTTAAATTTGTAGAAATATGTAGACCATAGTTGGTATCATAGGTTTTTTTCCTAATAGTCAATTTAGTTTTTTAAACAGTTTTATTGAGGTATAAATGATACACACTAAGGTATACATATTTAAAATGTACAATTTGATTAATTTGACATTTGTATACACCTGTGAAACAAACACCATAATCGAGATAATGACCATATCTGTCACCTCTAAAAGTCTCCTCATGCCCCTTTGTAATTCCTGCCCGTTGGCCCTCTTTTCCCCCTCTTTCCCAAGCAAGCACTTATCTGCTTTCCATCACTGTAGATTAGCTTGTGAGTTCTTTAAATTTTTAAACATCATCTTGGCTCTATTCTGTATAGTTTCTTTAAATATGTTACTTCAGGAATGAGTAATATTTACCAAAGTTCCAAACACAGATATTATTCCCTTATGTAACACGTTATCTTAACAGGAACTCTGGTGTTCATTTTGTAAAGCACCTTTAAAAAGGAGTTCAGCAGCAGGATATCTAGAATAGATATTCATGAACTCATCATCTTACTCTCTTACGGGTATTATCACATTACTTTGCCAAAAAATATACTTCTATATCATTATTTTAAATGGCTGCATAGTATTCTGTTCTATTACTCATTGTACGTTTTTTGAGACAATTCCTCCCTACTGAACATTTAAATTATTTCTAGTTTTTTGATATTCAAACAACAAATATTTACCAAACTCTGTCAGGTAATGTTCAAGGCATCAACTTGAATAAGACAGATAGAGCCCCTACCTTTAGGAGTTTACATTCCAGAGGAAGACAGATGAACAAATGAACCAATGAGGCTGTTAATAGATTTTAGTCAGCATTGTGAAGGACATAAATGGAAAAGATGTAATTGGGTTATGGCGGAGGGAGGACGGCATGCTTTAGACAGGCAGATTAGGGGTTAGAGAAAACTTCTTTGAAGAAGTAGCCTGAAAGATCAGAAGAGCAGGAAAAATATCCTTGGAAGATGACACAATAAAGGCGAAGACCATGATGTGATGACTTATTCTTCATTCATGGACTAGCAGTTAAAGACATAACTTTTGGGGGACTGTACTTAATAATCTTTTTATAAACAAAGGAAGGGAAACTGATTTTCCAAATTTACACCAAAATGCTATGTGAAGAAAGATACATTTCCGAAATATAAAATATACTGAGTGATGCCAGTTGACTTCTTATTAGAAATATATATGTATATTAATATATACTGAGTGAGTAGATAAAATCTCAGCAGACAAGTTTATTTGGGCTACTATAGTAAAATGCAACCAATGAAAGAAATAACTAATGGAATTATTAAGGTAATGGATAAAATGATAGAAGTGTTTGGGAAACAGAAATATGAGATTTATCCATTTATTCGATAAATGTTGAGCATCTACTATGTGCCAGGCAATGTTGTAGTCACTATGGACACAGGAGTAAACAAAACAGATAAAAATTTCTCCCCTAATGAGTAATGAGTAAGTTTACTAATGAGTAAATCAAGATAACATGTTAGGTAGGTAATAAGTATTTTGAAGAAAACTAAAAAATAATCTCTATATTTTAATCGTTATTAAATTATTCCCAACATGTGTTATCCCAGTACTTACGACTTTATTCTGCTATATGTGGAGGAAAAAAATCATCTAATGTACCTACATATTTTAGTGTTATTTGTGTATTACCAGGTTGTATGTGGGAGTGATCTTATTCACTCTTACAATTTTTAACTGGCATCTGTTTGTAGTTAATATTTGGAACTACCTTTTCACACAGAATCTTGTTTTATACCATTTTTATACTTCACATGAAATATCTTGTAAGAAATTCAAGTTCAAATTCTTAAGAGAGATTAATGACACCACCTCCAACCTACCCCCAATCTGCCTCATATAATCATCATGTTTTTGGGTTATGTCATTGTACATGTCCTAGATTTGGTGCTCTGTTGTCATCTATTTTAGTATTTTAGCTCTCAGCTTGGGCCCAAGGACAAAGATGTATATAGTGGCCAGCAAAGAATTATTGATTTTAACCATAGAGCTAATAAACAGGAAATGATTAGGGGAAAAAAGTATAGGATAAATTAAAGATAATTGGGGCTGGGCACTGTGGCTCATGCCTGTAATCCTAGCACTTTGGGAAGCCAAGATGGGAGGATCACTTGAGCCCAGGAGTTTGAGATCAGCCTGGGCAACAGCAAGACCTCATCTCTACAAAAAAATAAAAATATTAGCCAGGCGTGGTGGAATGTGCCTATAGTCCCAACTATTTGGGAGGCTGAGGCAGGAGGATCACTTGAGCCTAGGAGTTTGAAGTTGCAGTGAGCTTTGATGATGTCATTGCACTTCAGCCTGGGTGACAGAGTGAGACCCTGTCTCAAAAAATAAATAAATAAAATAAAATAAAGATAATTGGATTACTAATAAAATTTTTCAATTTTACAACATGATCAGTGTTTTTTCCTGATTAGTTTTCTGTGGCGTAACAATTTATATGTTCGAACTTTCTACTCTAAATGTATAGTAAAATTTGAATTACATAGTATATTAAGTTTAAATATAAGGATTTTAGGACTAAAAAATTGTTCCGTAACTCTGGTGTACTGAAATTTAAAGATTACTTCCTTAGGCTTTTTCTCTTAAGAATTTTTGTAATGTTACATTTTTTCTTTTTTTTTTTTAAATAATTTTTTCTTTTCTTTTCTGTTTTTTTTTTTTTTTTTTTTTTTTTTTTTGAGACAGGGACTTGCTCTGTCACCTGGGTTGGAGTGCAGTGGCATGATCATAGCTCACTGCAGCCTCAGACACCTGGGCTCAAGGATCCTCCTTTCTCAGCCTCGCAAATAGCTGGGATGATAGGCAGGTTCTGCCACACCTGGCTAATTTTTTAAATTTTTTGTACAGATAGGGTCTCACTGTGTTACCCAGATTAGTCTCAAGCTCCTGGGCTCAAGGAATCCTCCTGCCTCAGCCTCCCAAAGTGTTGGGATTATAGGCATGAGCCACCGCTCCTCGCCTATGTTAAGTTTTTCCTTTCAGTTACTAATACTTGTTTGTTAAGTGAATTAATAAATTATTTGGGGGCTTTTCTATATAGAGGGTTCATTTCAACTTATCTCATGTTTTCAGGTAAAGATTGGATTTTTTAAAGTGTTACTTTTATATTCTAGATATAAAGAATTTGTGGTACATATAATGGTTTTCTGGAAAATAGAAAAGTTTGTTAATATTTATAAGACTTTACAGATTCTAAATAACTTTACCTTCTTTTCTAGGTTTGTTAAAATTTTGCACTGTAGGGTTTTGTGGAATTGGGAGCCTAATTGATTTCATTCTTATTTCAATGCAGGTAAGTTAGTTTCATGCTAGAATGTAAAGTACTTTTACATTCAAAAATGAGTTTTGTGATCTTTTGGTATATTTAAAATTTTTAATATATTAGGAAGCAGGTAGGAATGCTTGTTTCTATATTTTTTCAGATGCTGGATCTAAGGGAGCATGGTCGTGTTTCCAACTAGCACTTCCCAAACTGTGGTCCACCAGTTAGAAGTTCTAAAAGATATAAGAAGTCATTAAAAAGATTCCATCACAAATACAATTTGTAAATGTGAGGTCAACTGAGTTAAAGAAGTTGCTTTACTGAATAACTTCTCAGAAGCTTTTTAATATATTTTGAGTCTGTAAGAGGGATTGTGGTTATTTCGCGATCTTACTGTTTCTTTTCCTGATAGTCAGTTACCTTGTCAATTACCATGAAAGGACATTGATGGAACTCTGATATACATATGAATATTGTGGATTCAGAAACAAGATCTTTTGCACTGAACAGGCACTCTATAGTAGTGTTCTGTTGGGTGCAAATTACAGAAACTGAAATCCATCTAGCGTAAGCCAAAAAGAAAAAAGGAATGTGTGGGCGCTCTGTAGAAAATCTAGGAGTGGGGCTGGCCTCAGGCAAGACCAAATCTATGTAAACAAATGATACGTTCAGGACTCTCCTGATATTCATGTCTGCTTCTCTCATTAACCTTATTTTCCCCTGCTGCAGTGGGTGTAGGGGCAGGCATAGTTTGTGAAATGCTGTCCTTAAGCATTTAAAAGTGCCACCAGATGTTTTCTGTTAAATTATACTGAACTGATTGTGATTAACTCATGAGGATTCTTAAATTAGAGAAAGAGATGAATTTTCCACAACAAATGTTGCCAAACAGCATTTGAACAAGCATTTATGGAGCACCTAATGTCTTCGGCAAGTATGTCAGTGTGCATTTAGATCATCATCTTTTTTGCTCTGCTTTCTCATATAGTATTTCTGCTCTTCAATCCTGTCTCCTTGATGTTATCATTATACTTTAAAAGAAAGTCAGAATCTAGGAGATTTTGATACCATACTGTGAGGAGGAGGCAGCATATGGACCAATAAGATACCAGAATTAAACAAGGAAAATATTTGGTTTTAAAGTTGGAATTTTTCTGTCTTTACTCGTAAACATATGCCTAACCAAATATCCTCCCTTCTCTGACTGTGGGACAGACAAGCAGGCATGAAGAGGCTAAGGTACTTGTGCACATATGCTTAGAAATGAGTTTCTCACTTTAAATGAGGATCCAAGGAATTTAATATATTATTGGGATTCCTCAAGTTAAGATATCCAGAATTCAAAGTGTCTTTGAAACCCAACCATTTAGATAATATTCTCATGCTAGGTTCTTTCTTTGGTGATATTACCATTGCTTTGTAGCTTTAGTTTTATCAAATTATAGAGCTGATTTGATTCAGCCACTGCTTTCTGGTTCATGTGTACCTGAACTTTTGACAATAAATAGTTCTTTTCTTAAAGAACTCCTGGGATTGAGACTCTATCACATTAAAAATTGTTGAGGTATAGAATTAGTGTTTGAATTTCGGCAGTAAATTTCCCTGAATAAGTCATTTTAATAGATATGACCAGTTTAGACTTCTTTCTGATTGGAAGACAAATCAGTTTTCAAACATAGTGAAATGAGATGTATAGCTTTATTCTACATGTCATTTAATATATTTAACATGTGATGTTGACTACATCAGTTTTAGAGAATATTTTTCAGTAAATTAAATAAGTTTTTTACTACAAGTATATAAACTATATTTATATTCTAAATATATTTTTTCCAATTTCTTAATAGACCTTTTATATTTTGTTTATCATCTTTTTGTTTATTCTTCTTTCCTTCCCCATTCTCTCAATGCCTGATTATTTTTCTTTTCTTTTTTTTTTTTTTTGCCACTAAATATTATTCCCCAGTGAATAGCAATGTTTTCCTATTGGACTGTGAGCCCATAAATGTATTGGGCATGGATTCAAGATCTATGAAAACATACTGTACTTTGCTTCACAGTGTTTATAGCAAAAATCTAGGAATCTAGTTATTTCATCTTTGAACCAAAACAATACAAAATATAATGTACATATTGCTAAAGTAAATAAGCTTTACATGTTGCTATATTTGCAGAAAATATTTCCATGCATTTATATACATTTGTTAATAAACCTTGGAAGTTTCTATTTTTTGTTCATAAAAATATACAAATAATATGAATGATAAATGTTATGAAATAATACATAGACAGCATCAACAAAATGTAAATCATTGATACATGTGTAGCTTACAGTCTCTCAGTGATATTATGAACACTACTATACATATAGTTATTTGTAAGGTAGTGCTAAAGATTTGAAAACACTCATACTTTTGTGCCTGTATATTTTTACATACATCATGAAGCATTAAGTTTTTATCAGAAAAAATATGTGAATATGTTGATTATATTTAATTCCCTTTCCTCATTCACACAGCATGGGCTTTTCTTTTTTTAAAAAAAACAAAACACGGGAGGGCTGTTGAATGGGCATTTTTAATTATACCAAAAGCACTGATGTGTTCTGTACCAAACAAAAAGAAAAGAAAGTTTCTTATGTTAAGTAGAGACAAGACAGCCACACAAATCAGAAAGATGAGAATGTGTAGAAGGAAAATGGAAATATGTATTGAAATGTAAAAAGTTATTAGAAGGAAGTATCCTGGGGCTCTTTCCTTATTACAGTTAAGAAAAATTCTGTGCAATATGGCCTGTTTCTGCTGGCTAGGCTTTACCTGTTTTTTGTTTCCCTTATACAGTCTCAAAATATGTTGTAATTTCTAGTTATCCATTCCTTTCTTTCTTGGCTTAATGCTCATAGTAGTTTCCTCTGTGACTTTGGCCCCTAAAAAGGTTTTAATTTTTACTTAAATTTATAAGTAACATCTATAAATGTCGAGCCAAATCAATTTAATCTTTAGAAAGTAAGTCAACGTGCATAACGGCACCTAGCATGGTATCTGGCACATAAGTTCTTTGTGAGTATTATTTGAATATTAACATCTATGGTTCACTAAAATAAGCTTCCAGTTGGTCGAGACGGTATCTTATTTACTGTTTTGTGTATGATGCCAAGCACAGTGCCTGGAATATTGTAGGAATTAAATATTTGTTGAATAGATTTTAAGACCAAATTCATTTTAAAATGAAGAATGCTTTATAGCAGTGTCCTTCAATTTAAAAAAAAAGCGTCCATACCCTTCACATATTTTTAAATTGACATTTAAGTTTTCCATCATAAGTTTAAATAGTTGCAAAGGATGTAGTTTCTAGTTTGCAAATATTGACATATTTAAATAAAACTGTTACATCAGTTTTGAAATGTATCCAACAGAATATAAATGCCATAGGATTTTAAATATCATCCACTTGAAAAGACATAAATGAACTCTTCACTAACCATTATAATTTTTATATTGCTTTTTCTCCTTGAGTCTTTATTTTTATTTCTCTTCTCCCACAGAGTTTTATCCTAATGTAATATATTTTTATGCTTGAAAACCTCCTACTAATCATCTTAATCATTAAAATTAAAATATTTAAAAATTTTCTTTGATTTCTGGATTGAGTCATCACTACAATTATTAATGATACACAATTGATCAAAACAGCATAAGTATGTTGCAAATTCAGCAAAATTATTTTTAGGCAAAAATATAAAATGTTATTGGGAATGCATCTTTGGAATAGATATGGCAGAATGTATTTTTGGACATTTGAGTAAAAATTTCCCTAAGTTCAATATTTTAAATTATCTGTTTGTTTGATACTTCAGAGCTTTTTATACCTGAGGGTGATGTGCCATCATAAGACTCAGGGTACCCTTTGATGGTAAGGTATGCTTTACTGTTATCAAGTTGGAGGAAGGACCACAATGAAAGGGGCAGTGGGGAGGGAAACTAGTATGATGCTTCCACTAAGCACAGTATCAAGCAGATTCATTTTACAAAGAGTATTATGGGAATCAAGGATTTCAAAATTAATTCCCATAAAACGCTATGGGCCCACCTACACCTTGGTAAATCTTTTTCTACTCTTAAGGCTACAGTTTGAAGATTGCACCTTATAGGATAATTTGTAGAGATCATGTTAACTGGATTGTCACAAATGTGATTATATGGACGAGATGATTGTAGTGAATGTGTGTGTGTGTCTTTTTTCTATCTCTTCCTTTTCCATTCCAGGTGATTATAGTAGGACTGTCAATCACACTACCTCATCTCCCACAAGGAGCCTGGCCTGGCCAATTATATTAATTCTGTTCCCTTGGATACAGTAATTTGTCCAGCAATAGGCACAAAAACCAAGCAGATCAATGAAAGTCTTTCCCTGAAATTGGTGTATAAACACTGGGGAAGAAAATTTTTCCTTCTTTCTACTGGGAGCTGCTGAGCTGGGAATACATGACTCTGGAGGTATTGGCAAGCGATTGAGAATTCGCTGCAGAAGAAAAGCAGAGCTAAGGAAAGAGACAGGGAGGCCAAACCAAGAGCCTCATGGGGCAACTGAATTCATTCTTGAGGCCTTGTTTCCTGCAGCTTTTCTTTTGATCCTGTGAGCTACCCCAGTGTCCTTCTTAGCTACATGAGCCAATAAATTACTCTTTTAAGTTTGTTTGAGTTGGATTTTTGTTGCTACTGGAATGAATTAATTAATAATTGAGAAATGTAAATTTAAAGTGTTGTGAAATGTCTTTTGTAATATGAGTAATTTTGAAAATTTTCTCTTCTAGATTGTTGGACCTTCAGATGGAAGTAGTTACATTATAGATTATTATGGAACCAGACTTACAAGACTGAGTATTACTAATGAAACATTTAGAAAAACGCAGTTATATCCATAAATATTTTCAAAAAGAAACAGTAAGTGATATGTATATCTAATCTTATTATAGTAGCATATTATTCATATAAAATTATAAGAATTTTAGAACCAGAGAAAATTTTAAGAGATCATCTGGTATCATAAACCTCTTTTCTTATGTGGAAACTCAGGTGTACCTATGCCTGAAACATCTCTAATCCTTTGAAAAGCAGTTGTATGTATGCGCATTGCTCCTGCAGTTCCCAATTCAGACTCTCTGCAATGAATATGATTAAAGGACAAAGTTCACAAGAAGAAAATAACATCAAAGCAAAAAGATATTCATTATATGATGATTATGATCAAAGTACGTGCTATAAATAATTCAATATAGCAGATATTTTCTGCTGCCCATTTCTTCGAGGGTCAGTATAATCTTTAACCTCTTTTTTCCTTCCCTAAACTGAAAGTTGATAGAGTCTAAACCTGAACTACCTATAAGCACTTATTCTAACCTGAAGTTTGGCCTGGCCCATGAGAATTATTATTGGTCTTAGCTTTAAATCAGTCAGAGATACTGTCAGTCTTCCTGGTTAAACTCTCTGGTTCTCTGGGACTCGCTACTATTTTATGTCAACCACCATTTATTCTATTCTGATATCTTCCAATAATGCAAGATTTTTCTCAGAAAGGATTTCGGTAGAATATCAGGAAAACAATTTCCTGGTATAATCAATTCTCTGTAATGGAGAAGTCCCATATATAGTAACATGTAGGGTGAAGGGCAGTTTTGGGGTATAGTTCACTTTGAACTATCTGGCAGCTTTCACAGAGCTGGACAGGCAGAGAGAAAGACAGGGTAGATGTCTTGGCCACCTTTGTATTGGATTTTGAGTCAACTCTATGTCAGAGACTGCTTGTAGAGGTCAGGAAGAGAAAAGACATTTGTTTTTTATGTTGTCATGTATAAATAGGATGAAAAGTACAATTTGGGGCCCTTTAGGTTGTTTTTTTTTTTTTTAACATGGCAACCTGAGGCTTTATAGGTAGATTTCTTTCTTTTCTCACAATAAAATTATGGGATATGTCTAATAGTTATTGTCATGAGATGGAACAGTAACAGACCCCACAAGATTTGAGGAACTGATTCAGCTGGAAAAGTTTTTCTGATCTTTTCTTTTAAACTGTAAGAGTCATTGAGTTTTAAAGTTGGAACGAAGCTTAGAGATCATCTGCCTCTTCTTCCAGGGAACATATTGAGACGTAAGGAAGTTGAGACTAAGACACACAACTAATTAGTACAGAACTGAAACTAGAATCTAGGTCTTCTATACATTCTGTAACATAGTTCTCTCTACCTCCCACCCTATCCCATCTTCTGTCAGCGGTATCATTGCATATTAGGCATCTACATTTTGGAAATTGTTTCTCCTACTTTATGAGAAGGCTTGTGTGGTTTTACATAATCTTATGATTCATACTTTAAATTGTGTCTCTTTCAAAAGCATATAGATTGTTTTTAAACTATAATGTGTAAAAATTAAGCAGATATAATTTAAAAAGTGATTTCATCCTCTAGCCTATTAGCTTCTAGCCTATTATATAAATATTTAATTGGGATTCCAGACTCAGATTTGAAACTTAAAACTTAAAGGCCCATTCAGAGGGCAGATAGTTGCATGGTCATTTGTATGATCTCTCTATAGAATATAGAAATGCTCCAAGAGTAAGAAAAAATGTCTTGACTAAAATGAAGTATTAAATGTACATCTTCAATAACCTCACTGGACTCTTTTAGAAATATTGTTTTAATGGTTTTTTTTCTCTGTTTTAGGATTTGAACCTCCTTGATTTTAATAGAGATCTCCCAGTATGTGGATTTCCGGATTTTCCTTTTTCCTTCTTCACATACCACTTCATGAGTTCTAAATAATTTTGTCGTGGTGGTGATTTTTGTTTTGTTGATTTAATTAAAAGTATATAATTCTGAGATTTATTTAATAGGACTTTCTTTGAGAGCTGTAAAATAGTCTTTCTCAGGCTGCTGTCTCTGTGAGATAGATAGCTTATTGCTCTGATGTTCTTTAATGTCTTTTACAAAGGCAGGTTGCCACTTGTCATTTTTGCTTCTGAAAAATAAAAGTATAACTTATTCACATTTTTAGTGCTTTGTTATTGAGAAAACCTTCTTAAATGTTGAATGTAGCTGTCTTCTGCATTTTGATCCTTCAAAGCAGTTAATCTGTGGTGTGAACAAATACCATTTATATTGCCTGGGGGTTCAGTCTTGTGTATGACAGCCCACCTGTTTTTCCACAACTTTCAGATCTGTCTTTGCCTTGGTATCCAGGGAGCTAAAGATCATCAGGGAGTCTCTGAAACCTTGAGGCAACATGGATACTTCTGGCACTGATTCAGGCCTCTGAAGTGTGAACTTCTTCCTTTTTTGCTTTGGGAGTGCTGCACTAGCTTTTGGAATACCAGATGCTGACTTGTCTAGCTGACTGCGGTTATATTTGAAGCTGGATGGACAAGATGGGAACACCAAACAGATGATTAGTGTTTTCCATCTGTGAGCATCACCAGGCAGATGCCGGCACAGGTGCCTTAAGTGATGCACCAGTGTTCGAAGGAAGCGGCACCTGTACACGAGCACCGGTTTTTCCTACCTTGTTTATTAAGGGATTTTAAGAAGATGGAAATACACGAAATGTTATGTCCTCATAAACTGTCCCACTCTTTCTTTGCTAGCAGGCATACCAACTTCAAAATTACTGGGGTCTGCGCTTCTCAAGAGTAAAAACCATAATTTTTTTATGACACATTTTCCTCAAAAGTGTACAAAATGAAGCGTTAAAATGTACATCTGCAGTAACTTCGTTGGACTCTTAAAATATTGTGTACAATCAGCTTCATAATATGCAAATCATCCAGTAATAGCTTCTCCAGTTGTTGGGAGATTATTAAATGATAATATATGAAGTGAATTTCATTGACTTCTAATATATACCAGGAACATCTCTTTGATTTGTTCATTAATTAAATGTTGAGGATCGTACCAAGTGGGAGACATTGTTCTAGATGGGGGACAGTGAACAAAACACAAAAATTCCTGCTCTTTAGGAGCTTATGTTCTCTAGGGATCCACTTTTTTGCAATGATAATATTTTTGGTCACAGTTAAACTGATTGGTTGATGCCTTTTTTCTAGATTCCTCCAGTTCCTTTATGTTGCAGGTAGTGCTTTGAAGTTTACTTCAGTGTCACGTAAGCCCAGATTTATTTTAAAAGTTATGTTTCCACAGTCACGTAAGTTTAATTATATAAGAAATACCTGCAGTCAAATCTTGAAAAGCAATCTTGATTCTTGCTAATTGTTACAGTCATTAACATGGGCAGGTGAGAAGTCTGTTTCAAAAGAGGTGCTTCTCAAAAGTATTTACTCAAATGAGCTATACTCTGAAAGGATTGTTGATAAATTCTAGAAATAAAGTCCCTTCACAATACATTACTAAATCTTTAAACTTTATTTTCACTATAGTTTCTTAAATTTACATGACAAAAACACTTCTAGTTTGCCTAATTCTCTGTTGCCTAATATATGAAATTCTTTAACAGTTTTTTATTATTTTTTTTTTTTTGGTTTTTTTTTTTTTTTTTGAGACAGAATATCACTCTGTCACCCTGGGTAGAGTGCAGTGACGTCAACATGGCTCACTGCAACCTCAAATTCTTGGGCTCAAATGATCTTGCCTTAGCCTCCTGAGTAGCTGGGACTACAGACACATCACCATGCCTGGCTAATTTTTCTATTTTTAGTAATGAGGGGGTCAGTCTCTCGCTCAGGCTGGTCTTGAACTCCTGAGCTCAAACGATCCTCCTGCCTCGGCCTCCCAGAGTGCCAGGATTACAGACGTGAGCCACCGTGTCCGCCCTTGTTTTATTATTTATTTTTTTAATAAACCCATGTGAATGTATTTAAATTCTATTTAAGTTTGCTAGGTTTTTTTTTCTTTCATTGAGCACTATTTCACTATGGCTATTTTTTAGTAGGGTGTATGAGTACAAATTATATGTTAAGGTCTCTCTATCAGATGTTTTATATGATTACCCTACTTATAGAGGAGCGGCCAAATTGTGAGGTGAATTAGCTCAGTAATTCCTTGAGTTACCCTAAAACTTTTAGGGCAGAATGGAATGGATTCTTTTCATCTTACAGAAATGTTTAGTGATCTGGAGCAGTCATTTACAAATGCTACTACTTTAGCCTGAAAAGATTAATACAATTTCCAAAAGTACCTCTTTACCCAGAAAAATTTCTTTGCTGCATTAAACCGAAGGATATCTTTAAGACTTCAAAGATTCTGTCATATCTGTGGTCAGCATTTGCTCATGGGACCGCTAAGAGTATAAAAGAAATAATGGTTTTGAGGTATGTTTTGTTTCAACATTTTTGTAAAAAATTTTCCCTTATTTTAACAAACATGCAAAAGGCTAAGTTAAGTATTATAATACTAGATATAAGTATTACATCTAAGTAATAGTATTTAGATAGCTAGGAAGATAAACAGGTCTAAAGAAACTTGGCAAGGGAGAGAATTAGTTTATAAAATTACAAATCTAAAACACTTAAATGTAGGTATTTCCCAGTGTTCTGGGTTTTTTCCTTTTCCCTTCTCTCATTAAGTTAGCATCCATTGTGCTCTTTTCTATTTACAAAATTAATATAAGTCTAATGCAGAAATTTGAGGAAAACACCAGAAAGTGCAAAGAAAATCATCTCATTCCACCGCCCGAAGATAACAGTGTTAATGTTTTTATGTATGTCCTTTCAGTAGTTTTTTCATGCATATATGTGCATTTTTCTTCACAAAAATGATTTATTATCCATACTATTTTGTAGTCTGTTTGTTCACATTGTAAAGATTTTTCTATTTCAATAAACTTTTATAAAATTATTTTTAATGGCTGCAGAGTATTCCATGTTCGTGTCATAATTTATGCAATTCCTTTCTATCTGGTATTTGCTTTTCCAATGAATGAGGAACATTTCTGATTTTTTTACTAGAGAACTATCATTCTTAAAAAGGAATCAATCATATCATAAAGTTTTTGATACAAATGTAGTCTTAGTTAGCCAGAGTAATGGAGAAGGAATGAAGTTAAATAGCCCAAACCCAAGTTCAAACAAAACCTTGGTCAACTCCCAATTATCCTGGTGCAGATTAACTGTGGATAAGACAGTGGGGGAAACTACCTCTTGCCCTGTGAGTAGGTCGCTGCTTATTAGTGCTGATTGCTGCTTCTCACATCCCAGGACCTGGGGTTGAAGAGCAAAACTTTGAGACCAGGATAGCTGCTGGAGAGAGGGTGCTGGTTATGAGTATTGGGGAAAAATAGCAAATCTGTTTGGTACAGGATGTCAGATAGTTGACAATATTATCAAATTGTCTTCCAGAAGTCTTCAAGGCAGGAAGGAGAAGCGTTTTAAGAAAGTGTAAGTAGGAAGTTCATTCATAATGGTCTTTTTCTCCCCGGCTGAGAGGGAAAGGGGTGTGGATAAATTTGGAAAATGAGTAAAGTTACTAATTAGGAATGAATGAGAGAATTCTGAACAGCACTGAGTACCCAAATTAGGCCTGGAATAATGCATTTATAGTTGAGCTAATCAGCATGGTAAGAGTTATTCATTTCTATATCTTTTAGTTAATAATTTATTTTTTGAGACAGAGTCTTACTCTGTCACCCAGGGTAGGGTGCTGTGGCGTCAGCCTAGCTCACAGCAACCTCAAACTCCTGAGCTCAAGTGATCCTCCTGCCTCAGCCTCCCGTGTAGCTGGGACTACAGACATGCGCCACCATGCCCAGCTAATTTTTTCTATTTTTAGCAGAGACAGGCTGATCTCAAACTCCTGACCTCAAGTGATCCTCTCGCCTCAGCCTCCCAGCATGCTAGGATTACAGGTGTGAGCCATCACGCCCAGCCTCTGTATCCTTTTAAATAGAACCTAATATCTTAATGCTTAGTAAATATAGCAATGCTCTTAAAGGTAAGTCATTGTCTGATGAATGAAGAATGTTATTTACTTTTCTGGAAAATAAATATTTTAAAGAAAAATATTTGTAAGAAATATTCAGGCTTACAAATCTTATAATTTCAAGATTTTAACTTGTTAAAACATGCTCTCCATGTGCAAAACGCGCTAGCTCATAATATACCTTAAATAACTTAGTCTTCACAACGTATACAAAGCAACTTCCTGAAGAGTCATTAACCCCATTTTATAGTCTCACGAAGGTTCAATGACTTGCCTAGGGTGATGAAGTTAGTGGTGAAGCCGGGATTTAAGCACAGATCTACTAACTTGAAATTCTATATTCTTGAGAGAGACCTCTGTTAATCCTGCCTGCAATGTGATGTTGACAACCATTTAATTCTCTGAAATATACTACTAATGATTGTATAATAAAATACTTTTCTTATTATTGTTTAATATTTTCAGCAAGAATGGAATTATCTGCTTATACTGAGCTCATTTGCTTAATAGATACTTTGCTGGTTAAAAAAAAGACTTTTCAAACTTCTCAACTTTACATCACGTAAATGCCAAAATGTTTTATGAATATCAAGATGAGACTAAGCTAGAGCGATGATTATTACCAAAAATCCAAAGATTTTTTTGCTGCCTCCTCATCTGACATTTGCAGCACTTTCTGGACCAAAAGTCGGGCCAAGTCAGCTTCGAGGTCTGTGTTTGTTTGACAAGAGAGTTGTTGGGTAGGATCATACCATCATGCTCTGCTTACTCTTGCTGAGGTCCAGTAAAGCTAGAGACAACCGTAGGTGGTGGGATTACAGGTGATTTTTCTTTTGGCTTATCTGAATTTTCTAATTTCCCCACAATAAACATTCATTATTTGCATGTATTTATTTGACACAAATAACAACATGGGTAAAGTGGAACAAGGAACCCAAGAAAATCTTTTCTTCCCTTCCCCCTTTTCTCCTTCAAATACACTTAACCCTGACTTCTGCCATGATCCTGATACATTTGAAAGGAAAAGGTAGGATTAACACATGATACTAGGGGGTTTGGCATCCAAGCAGCGTGGGATGATGGGAAAAACACGGACTCTGGAATCCAACAGACTTGGGTCAGTTTCTTGTCACTTATTTTGTGGCTGAGCACATAACCATTCTGAACCCCTCTGTTTTCATATAAATAGAGTTAATGACATGAAAAAGGTAACGTTGAGAGATTAAATGACATAGATAATAGTTGCCATACATTTATTGCATACATTTAAGGGCATAGAGTGATGGCATCAGGCACTGGTGAGGTCCAGAAGGAATATGGAAAATTTTTACACACCTTGCGTTACCGCATGGTTATACCTTGAGTAAAATGCCAGTGGGCTCAAAAGTCCCTTTTACATAAGGAAGATAAAGTGTTTTCTTTGGACATTGTATACCTGTTTTTCTTATTTTCATTATTGTTATCCATATCTGCAGCTGCTTGGTGTAGTATGTTTCAAAAATGTCTCTTCTCAAGAATTAGTCTTGCTGGCACTTCTACTGCTTTAAGATTCTCCTTGTGTAAGGGAAGGCTGACGTTGCAGATTTTGTTTTTGTTGCTTTTGAATCTGAAGTTCTCTGGTGATATCTAATAAGTTTATCTAATAAGTTTAGAAATTTTGCTGTGAAGTAGCTGATCAGTCTACTTTTAGCCTAAATTATGGTTAATTGCAAGCAGTCACTGTGCATACAAGAGAGTGTTGCTTTTAACCTGTCAATGTTATCAGAATATGCCAAGCATGTGGAGATTAAAACTTGAAAAATGATTAAGGTTAGAGCTATTTGGACTGCATATGCCAAAGAAAAACATTGTCTTACTAGAACACTTTAGAAAGCGTGGTGTTTGTAACTTTTAATCATGTAAGCTAATTTTATATTTAAGAGGGAATGATGATAAAGCCTCAAGGTTCTATTTTTAATTTTGAGAAAAACCTGAAAATTTGACTAATAAGATTATGAAATTTATTTATTATTGCAATGTAAGAAATGTTAGGAAGAATGGCATGCCTTCTCTATGTGATTTGTGATTGAGGCAAACTGTTGGAGTGAAGGGTCTGAGACATGACACAAAATGATTTTAATAGTTATATCAAGGCCAGACGCAGTGGCTCATACCTGTAATCCTAGCACTCTGGGAGGCTGAGGTGGGAGGATTGCTTGAGTTCAGGAGTTCAAGACCAGCCTCAGCAAGAACAAAACCCCGTCTCTACTAAAAATAGAAAAATTAACCAGGTGTTGTGGCATGAGCCTACAGTCCCAGCTACGCAGGAGGCTGAGGCAGGAGGATTGCTTGAGCCCAAGAGTCTGAGGTTGCTGTGAGCTATGATCACGCCACAACACTCCACCCAGGGCAACGGAGCGAGACTCTGTCTCAAAAAAAAAAAAGGTATATCAAGCCTTCAAAAAGATATTCAAAAGAAATTAATTTATTGTTCATTAATTCTCCAATATTTATTGACCTGCTATGCACCTCTTCTGCTCTTGCCGTCCTACAATATAATCTCCAGAGCAGCCAAAGTGATAAAAATAAATGAGAACTTGTCACTTTTCTGCCAATTCTCCAGTGGCTTCCTGTCCTGCTTCAAACATGCCAAATTGGTTCCTATCTCAAGACTTTTGTACTTGCTCTTCCTTTTGCCTGGAGTGTCCTTCCCCAGGTTTTTACGTGGCTTCCCTCCTCACTCATTCATGTCTCTGCTCTAACATTATCCCACATCATCCTTTCTAACATATTGCCCCAGTCCTCCACTCTCAGAATCCCTATACTGCTTTATTTCTCTTTACAGCACTTTCTGCTACCTGAAATTATATGTGTTTGTTTATTTTCGCTTTGTCTGCCCTACTAGAATGTAAGCTTGATGTGGATAGGGACTTTGTCTTTGGATAGTGCTGTATCTTCAGTGCTTAGAACAGTGCCTTGAACATAATTGCTCAAAAAATATATTTTTTTGAATTAATGCTAACACTAGAATGGGTTAATAGGAATGTGGATGAATCTGAGATTAACTAGCCTTCTTTGGATACTGTAGTTTAGGAGTTGGCATCCAAATATGGTTCTGACCCTAATTCTTACCTATAGGGAGTGAGTGAGGAAGTGAGCCTATGCTGACTCATTCAAGTCTTTGACAGTATCAGTGCTTAGAACAGTGCCTAGTACAGCATAAGAATTTTATGAACATTGAATTTTTTTACCTTGTAATGGCTGATTGATTGCTTAGAAGAGGTTCTTTTTTTTTTTTTTTTTTTTTTTTTGGAGACAGAAGAGTCTTGCTCTGTTGCCCTAGCTAGAGTGCCGTAGCATTACCCTAGCTCACAGCAACCTTAAACTCCTGGGCTCAAGTGATCCTCCTGCCTTGGCCTCCCAAAGTACTGGGATTACAGGCTTGAGCAACTGCACCTGGCCTATCTGAGATATCTTTATTCCCTTTTCATTTCTGAAGCATAGTGTCATTAGATATAGGATGCACCGTTGAAAGTTCTTTTCTTTCAACACTTGAAAAATATGTGTAGAAACAGAGGTCAGAGTGATATGATTACTGCTTCGAAGATGGAAGGGTGGGGCCACAAGCCAAGGAATGCACACAGCCTCTAGAAGGAAGCTGGAAGACCAGGAAACAGATTCTCTCCTAGAGCCTCCAGAAGGACACAGCCCTGCTAACACCTTTTTTTTTACATCAGCCTCAAGAGTCAGGACCTGCTAACACTTTTACTTTAGCTCAGTGAGATTTATTTTGAACCTCTAGAACAAAAGATAATAAATTTGTATTAAGACACTAAATTTGTCATAATCTGGTGCAGCAACAATAGGAAACACATATAGGCCTTGAAACCTCATTTCACATGCGGCTACCCATATGGACACGGGAGTCAAACTTTCTACATTCAAATTCTACCCTCTGCCACTGAATGTGCTATGTGACCTTGGACAAGATACTTCATCTTGCTAAGCCTGTTTTCTTATCTATAAATTGGGGATGAAGTAATAATACTCAACTACCCATTAAAACATTTCTGCTTATATTTTCTTAGGACATATATGTAACATTTTCAAAATTGTTATCTTTTTTCCTTAAATAATAGACTTTTTAGAGCAGTTTTAGGTTCACAGAAAAATTAAGTAGAAAGTGGAGAGATTGCCCCCTACCCCATATATGCATAGCCTTCCCTATTATCAACATCCCCCACTAGAGCAGTACATTTTTTATAATCAATAAGCCTACACTGAGACATCATTGTCATCCAAGGTCCATAGTGTACATTAGGGTTCACTCGCGGTGTTACAACATTCGATGGATTTGGGCAAATGTATAATGACATGTAGCCGCCATTATAGTATCATTCAGAGTAATTTCACTGCTCTAAAAGTCCTGTGTGCTCTGCCCGTTCAGCCCTCCTCACCCCATCCCTGGCAACCACTGATCTTTTTACTGTCTCCGTAATATTTGCTTTTTCCTGAATGTCATGTAGTTGGAATCATATAGTATGCAGCCTTTTCAAATTGGCTCCTTTCACTTAGTAATATGCATTTAAGTTTCCTTCTTGTCTTTTCGTGGCTTCATAACTCAGTTCTTTTTATCACTGAATAATATTTCATTGATTGGATGAACCATAGTTTATCCATTCACCTACTGAAGGGCATCTGGGTTGTTAATAAGTTTTGGCAATTATGAATAAAGCTGCTATAAACATCCATATGTAGGTTTTTGGGTGGACATAAGTCTTTGACTCCTTTGGGTAAATACCACGGAGTGTGATTGCTGAGTCACATGGTAAGAATATGTCTAGTTTTGTAAGAAACTGCCAAGCTGTCTTCCAGGGTGTCTGTACCGTTTACCTTCCCACCCATTTCACAATCAGTGAGAGTTTCTGTTGCTCCACATCCTCGTCAGCGTTTGGTGCTATCAGTGTTCTGGATTTTGGCCATTCTAATAGGTGTGTAATAGTATCTTCTTGTTTTAATTTGCATTTCCCTGATGACATGTGATGCGGAACATCTTTTTCTATACTTACTTGCCATCTGTATACTTCTTTGGTAAGATGTCTGTTATAGTCTTTGGCCCATTTTTAATTGGATCATTTGTTTTCTTATTGTTGAATTTTAAGAGTTCCTTATTTTGAATAACGGTTTTTTTTTTATTAGATATGTCTTTTGCAAACATTTTTTCCCAGTTTGTGGTTTATGTTCTCATTCTCTTGACAGTATCCTTTGCAGAGCAGAAATTTTTAATTTTAATGATGTCCAGCTTATCAATTATTTCTCTCATGAATCATGCCTTTGGTGTTTTATCTAAAAAGTTGTTGCCAAACCCAAATCATCTAGATTTTCTCCCATGTTATCTTCCAGGAGTTTTATAGTTTTGTATTTTACATTTAGGTCTGTGATTCATTTTGAGTTAATTTTTGTGAAGGGTTTAAGGTTTGCATGTAGATTTATTTTTTGTATGTGGATGTCCAGTTGTTCCAGCACCATTTGTTGAAAAATCATCTTTATTTTTAAACTTATTCCTCCCTCATTCCTTAAGGTAGGGGAAACAGCTGCATGTCTACCAAGAAAGAAACCCAAAAGTTGTCTTTGATGCCATTTTCTCCCTACATTCAATGGATCACCAAACTTTTAAATTCTGCCTCATAAATACTTTGAAATCATTTCTTCATCCTCACTGCAACTCTGCTATTTCAGGCCCTTGACTGTCTCTCATCTAGGGTCCTGCCTTGGCTACCTGGCCATAGTCCCACCTTCCTTTCATTCATCCTTCCTCCTCCTACCAGAATGATTTCTGGAAAGCAAATCTGATCATCTCTATCTCTTGCTTAAAACCCTCCAGAAGTTACTTATTTCATTTAAGGTGAAATCAAATTCCTTTTCCTGGCTTAAAATGTTTACCCTGATTGACAGTCCCAGCCACCCTGCTCTCTGCCCTCACAGTCAGTGCTTGTACTGACCCCTTGAGGTTTCTGGAACATACCCTGATCTCTCTTAGTCTGAGACTTTTGCTTACTTTGCTCCTTTTTCTGAAACATCCACCTCTAAGTATTGAAGGCGTGGCCAGAGATAAGAAGTCCAAGTAAGGTAGGTCTCACTGGGCTAAAATAAAAGTATCAGCAGGCCTGTGTCCTTCTAAAAGCTGTACGGGAGAATCAGTTCTCTTGCTTTTCCTACCTTCTCTTAAAGTTGGGCTAGATGCCCCTTCTGTCCTTCTGTGGTACCCCAATGCTTTCCTTTAGCATGGCACCTATTGTGTATTATCGTGGTAGTCTTTTTTTTTTCTTTTTTTGAGACAGGGTCTCACTCTGTTGCTGTGGCTGGAATACAGTGGTGTAATAATAGGTCACTACAACCTCAGACTCCTGGCCTCAAGTGATCCTCCTGACTCGGCCTCCCAAATAGCTGAGGCTAAAGGCACACACTGTCACACCTGGCTAATTTTTGTATTTTTTGTAGAGATGGGGTCTCACTCTTGCTCAGGCTGGTCTTGAACTCCTGAGCTCGAGTGATCCTCCTGCCTCGGCCTCCCAGAGTGCCAGGATTATAGGTGTGCATCACAGTGCCCACCACAAGACCATGTTAATTTCTTTTAAAAGCAATGAAAACACTTTAAATTTGCTGATTGTGGTCTTATTTTGATACATTACAAAAAACTAAAATGAAGAGGAGTATTGCAACAGACACCTGTCTACTCAGCACTGAGATTAAATATGTTAGTAATTTGCCATATTTGTTTCAGATTTCTCTTATTTCTCTGAAGAAATAAGAGGTTATAAACATAAGTATTCCCAGGCAAACAGACTCCGAGAGAAAAAAAAAAAAGAACACAAGTAAAGCTCCACCCGCTCCCAAGCCTTCTTCCCTCTTCCGTCACCTAGACGGTAAACACTAAGCTAAAGTTGGTGCGGAACCATCTTTTTACTCATGTATCTCCCTCACTAAACAGCTGGTGCCTTAAGGTGTACTTTTGTTGTGATTTCTCTGTTTCTGGAATTTAGCACAGGCCTTGCCAATAAATGCTTATTGAACGACTGGTTGAATAAACTAGCCTCAGCTCGAGTGACTTTAACTTGCCACCTTCCAAAGCAGCTCTTTCCATTTTTCAGACGGCTCTGCCTGTCACTCTTACTTTAATGGAAATGCGATCCTTCTCTGAGAAGGGCTGAGATTATTGTGGGGGCAGAAAAAAACAAAAGACAGAAAACATTTTGGAATCAATCTCACTGGATATGTGGCTTTCAGCAATTACTTAATCTCCCCGGATGTTTAATTTCCTCTTTTGTAAAAATGAGGCTAATAATACTCATTTAGCAGGGGTTTTCTGAGGATTAAATTAAATAACAAATGGGAATGTGCCCTTTACGGTGGAATCGGTGCTCAATAAATGTTACCATTCCCGTAAAAATAATTAAGTATTTTATCTTCCCGTTTTTCTTCCTTAGACTTTTCCCCTGGCAGGCTTTGCTGATTATTTTCTTTCCCCATTTCCATGTTCATCTGCACCAAATGTCCTCGCACTCACGCCAGTTCCCCAGCCCGGAAGGGAGCCCCACCACGCACTGCCTGTCCTTAACCCAGGTACCCTTCCGAGGTCTGGCTCTGTCCAGTCCTGACTATTCCAGCTTTCTTATTGTCTTTTCCTCATTAAACATGGGTCAGAGATCATTTAGCATCTTGATATACTCTCTGTGATACGTTAGAGCTGTCTTTGCCATTCTGTTTGTTCCTTGAAGGCCGGGGCTATCTTACGGTTCTCTGTTGTTTTCCACACTTCTCAGCACCAGCGTGGGAGACAGCGTGACATGGACTCGGATTGCCTGAGTTCATGTCCTTGTCCTGCCACCTGCTAACAATGCGATCTTGATCGAGTAATTTTGGTTTCCTTAGCTGTAAAGTGGGAGTCGTAATACTACCTACCTTATGGTATAGTCCTGAGAATTAGAATTAATAAGGCACTTCCGTGAAGCATCTCGTACTGCACCTCTCCCCAAGTGTTCAATAAATGCTAGCCATCATTCTGATTATTATCCATTAAAAGTGACTTGTTATATGGCTTATTCATGTTAGCGCTACTTTTATTCTTTTCCTATTGCTGTTGTAACAAATGACCACAAACTTCCCTGGCTTAAAATAATACAAAGTTGCTATTTTGTTAAAGTCTGGAGATCAGAAATCTAAACAGGGTCCTACTGGGCTAAAAGGTAGGTATTCGGGAAGAACCTGATTTTTCTTCATCTCTTTCAGCTTCTAGATGCTGCCCACATTGCTTGGTTCATGGCCAGATATTACTCTGACCTCTGCCTCCATTGTCACATCTCTTTCTCTGATTCTCACACTCCTGCCTCTTTCTTTCACTTGTAAAAACCCTTGTGATTACCTTGGGCCTACCCCGATAAACTAGGGTAATCTCCCCACCTCAAGAGTCTTAATTTAATCTTAGCTGCTAAGTCCCTTTTGCCATGTACAACTATATTCAAAGGTTCTGGGAATTAGGATGTAGACATTTGGGGGGGGCATTTATTCTGCTTACCATACTAATCAAGTCAAACTCATTCATTTATTCTACAACCATTTACTTATCACCTACTCTGTGTCAGGCCTTGCTTTAGTCTGTGGGCTTGCAAGCACAAATAAAAATCATATCTGGGCCTCACATTGCTTTCATTCTAGCAGAGAAGCTGTTGGCAGTGGATCTATCTTACAATAGCATTTCCAAAAATGTTGAGGGAAAAGGAGAATATCTCATGTTTAACGGTTACCCAATACTTAATGCTCTTTTAATCGATGGAGAAGCAGAAAATGGATGTAGCATAGGATTTGTTAGGTTATGCCTACCCCAGACTTAGGTGTATGAGTACGTGCCAATTAAGTCGAAGTATTCTTAAAATTTCTCTCCCTGTGAGAAACCAACAGAAACCAGACATATAATTTTAAAATGGGAAAGAGAACATGTAAAGACAACATGGGTTTTCATTTCTGTTTAGCATGAGGGTTGCATGTGTATATTGCAAGGATTAGGGAGAATGGTTTACTTTGAGCATCATCTACCCAAAGGAGTAGTCTTATCCATTTACCTTCTACCCAGTAGAACAAACAAACAGACTTTTTGTCTTTATTTTTCTGACATCCATGCTTTCCACGATGAATTTCCAGGATTATCAGAGGCACCATCACATCCTGTTCACCGGAATAGGAAATGAGACAGTGAACATAGGAATGGGAAGTAGTTGCAGATCTATGGGCCTTTGTTCTAGGCAAAATTAAGGAAAAGAGAACAAACCAAAAATAATATTTCCAAGTGTCAAATCAGCCATGTCTTTCGTCATGTTCCTTTCTCAGAAATGAACAAAAATTATCCTTCTCTAATTTCTGACCTAATAATTTTATCTGACTCCTTGGAACCCAAACTTTCCCTCCAAGCTTTTTTTCTCCTCTATAATCTTCCTCCTGTATGACTGCTGTGAACTAAAATAAAATTTTAAGGCTCACCACCCCACCGGCTGACTCAATGGACCCCCTCGTGGCCAAAGGAATGTCCTAAAACTAAATTGCCTGCCAGGAGGAAGGAGGTCAGACGTGCTTTATCATGCCTCCCTCCCTTCTTGGGAACATCCTTTGTAACCCATTAACAGGCCTAAAGGTATTCAAGACAAACCTGCAGGTCCTCAATTTACACAACAAATCTAAGTCCAGAGGCTTATCTCTGATAAAGAGTTCCTTATGTTGAAACATTCCAAGGCTTTAGACAAAGCTTCATGTCTTTAACCAATTACAAGCCAAAGAATCTTTAAACCCACCTATAACCTGTAAGCCCCTCCCCCCTCGTGCTTCGAGATGGCCCACCTTTTTGGGCCAAACCAATGTATGCCTCACACATATTGATTTATAACTTTACCTGTAATCCCTGTCTTCCTGAAATGGATAAAACCAAACTGTAACCCAACCTCTGCGAGTCCACTGCTCAAGGCCTCTTGGGCATGGCTCCGGGTCATAGTCCTCAAATTTGGCTCAGAGTAAATCTCTTTAAAATTATTTTACAGAGTTTGGTCTTTTTTCTGTTGACACTGCTAAGAAGTGGGCTAATAACATTAAAAGGACAAAAGCTAGAAATATTGAGTCACTTCCTTTCCTGCCAATTTTCTAGAGTGGTTTGTGTCTACATTTTTCATACCCTATTTTTACTCTAGAGTGTGCGTGCCCACATTTTATTTTGTACCATGATGTCCTTATTCCAAAGCAAAATTCTTCCATTAGGCACATAAGGGAGCCAAACTATTATAAATTAATACATGCAGATTAAATTGCCCAAACGCCCCAATTTTTGTTGAAACAATTGTTATTTTGGTATTCTATGAAAATGTTGAGGCGTAATTCCTATCAGTTTATCTTGAGGAATATGTGAGCTCTTTGCTAGTAAATTGTAGCAGAGCTTAGCATCATGCCTCATGCTGTGCATATGTGATCTCATTTAACCCTCACAAAAGCCCTAGAAGGTGGGTACTGTTATTGGCCCCATTTTGCAGGAAAAGGAAAACGAAACTTAATGAGATTAAGTAATTTCTCCAGGATTATATAACTAGTAAGAGGCTGAACTAGGAATCGACTCTTCTTAACCACTCCACAGACAATAAAGGAGCAGCCAACTTGGCAACTAGTGCCTTAAAGACTCCTTCAGGTGATTCAGGATGAATACTTTCTAGGCAGGGAAGGTGTCTAAAAAAATCACTCAAAAAAATCACTTAATAGATACAACTTGAGAATAAAGCATCTGTAGAAGGAAATCTGCAAAGCAAAGGGAGAACTTTGAAGTCTTTAGGCTGCACGGCAGCGCTGCAAATTGGCATGCAAGCGTTTCCTCTAGACTTCAGGATGCAGGCACCTGCGTGTCAGCTCCTCCTTGTGATACTGGGATAGCTTTGAGCATTGTGCGGTGGGTACTTTTTTCTTCAGAACTAACTCCTAAGCTTGTTGTTGGATAATGTGGATATGCTGCCATTCCTGCTAATTAAGAAATAAAATGAGGATCTAGTTGCAAGACGTGTGTGCGTGTGTATATGAGAAAGAACAACGAATCTTCTCAGAAGAACTGAACCAAAACCAAGAACAACATCTAATTTTTGAAAGGTTTGCCACAGGGTCGGTAGCATTTCCCTATTTCATTTCTATTTTACCACGTCCTGCCGCCCAGATCCTTACTGAGGTGTTTCTGTCAGCTTGACAGACTCTCTATTCCTCGATACAGAACACGCTGTCCTCACTCTGCTGCATCTAGTAATAGATTCTACATTAATTTTAGGTTACCAAGCCCTGTCACATTTCCCCCAGCTTAGCAAGGTAGGCAAAACCGAGGCCTAGAGAGATGAAGAGACTTGCTCAGCTAGTAAATGGCAGAACCAACACCAGTCCACGCTTTTTCTGCTCTGCTTCACAGGTGATGGCCATCCTGGGAAGGAGAGCACCATAGCTATGCCTCAGAGTTTTTCCTTCTTAGTCAGATTTTCACATGCTGACGTGCATTTTCTTTTGGACCCATTTTAATTAATTTTGGTGTGGGGGTTACATGCAAGGGTGATGTTGCGGGGGAGAGGGTGTACAGGTCCATGACCAAAGCCCAAGGTCTACGACCAATGGGCTGCCTTCTTTACAGCACAGACTATCCAAAACAAATGTGATGAACACGCAGAATCTCATAAGTATTCCAGCTCTTCACTTCCCTAGTTTGATTACATTGTACTGGATGGCATTTGGAACTTGGTTCAGGGTGCATATAGTTGAATTATGCAATTTGCTGACATGCAATTAACTGGAGTAGCAACACATTCAGTCTAATGGGGGCCAGACAGAGACTGCATAATTCTTGAGAGCACAAGCTGATTATGCAGTTAAGTGATATGCACTTAAGAGAAGTGCACCACATCTATCTGATCCCATTTCTTCCAATAGATTCCTCACGGCACTTTACCCGAGTCTTTCTGCTTTTATGGTCAAACATATTCTAACCTGTGTCTACTTGAAATGAGAACCTTACAATTCATACGTAGATTTGGGATTCATTTCTTTTAAAAATCAATTTTTTAAAATCATAACTCGAGGATACACAAATGGGTAGGGAGATTGGAAAGGAAAGGGGGTGAATCTGGGGTTTGATATGTCTGGGTCTTGGGGTTAGAGAACAACACCTGAACTATACAATTTGGGATGCTTTGTTTTAGTTTCTCTGGGGGTGGGGGGTGATGGTTAGGAAGTTGTGTTTCAAATGCAAACGTGAGGTGCATGAAAAGATTTCTCTTTAAAAGCAAAGGCCTTTGTACTCTTATTTTTTTTTAACTTGAAAATGGATATTGTAGAAAAGGGCCCTTTTACGAGAAACTCCAATTAAATGACATTCATTGAGTATAGCCAGTTTTAAGTTACTCTGATGATGATGGATTGTTAATTTAATTTGGCAGGTTTTACTGTTTGGCTGTATGCTTGCTGCATGCCCTGGATTGACCTGAATCCTTTGAGGGACCCCAAGAAATATAAAATATGGCTGCCTGTCCTCAGCCTTCTTGGGAGGCCATGACCCATGCATACAAAGTAATCGAGGAACAATGAAACACAGCATATGATTAGGTGTCAAAAATGGTTGTTAAAGAGAGTAAGGGGTAAAAGAAATCAGAGAAGTGGATAATGAACTGGCTAGAGTGTCTCATCACTAGAGGGAGATAGAGGGAGAAGCAAGCATCAATACTGTACACATACTAGATCAATCAAAACAACTCTGGAAAGGCATTACTATCCCTAATTTACAGATGAGGAAACCGAGGCTAAGGATGTTAAGGAAACTGCCTATGCTCCACAGGTAGTAGAAAACAGAATTTAGAAGGCCTGCCTGTCTCCACGATTCCTCCTTGGTAGTGTTCAAGCAAGAGGCTGTGGCATGTGGGCCGTGGAGATTCCGCCATCTGCTGGGAGAATTAACTGCGTGACTGACATGGTCTCGCCCAGCCCTGGGGTCCCGTGGTCTGGAAAGATTTCGAGGAGCAGAGAGGAGTTGTGGTCTCAGTTTTGGGGGAACTCCTTCTTACCTAGCAGAACAGATACCAGCCTTACAGATGCAGCTTTTCCCGAGCTGAATAACTTTCTGCAAGTTCAACAAAACCAAATGCGGTGACTGAGCAAAGAACAGAGTAATTCAGCATTTGGGACTGGCACTGTGGGCCAGGAAGAGAGAGTGACAAAGATTCACAGAGTCACACAATCATCAAATTCTTTTTCCCTAAAGGAGAACCTGCTTATGGCCTGCCAGGAATAGGGGGCCAGATATGACTGGGACCAGCTAAGACTGAATTGGTCCCTGTCTTAGATTTGTATAAAAAGCACTTTAGGGCTTCTTGTTAACTCGGTGACTTACTCCCCAGCTGTTAGTTTTCTACTGTTGTGTAATCCATGATCACAAACTTAGAAGCTTAAAATAACACCCGTTCACTATCTCATGGTTTCTGGGGATCTGTACATGCATGGCTTAGCTGTTCCCCTGCTCAGAATCTCACAAAACTGCAATCAGGTGCCAGCCAGGACTGCATTCTCATCTAGGGGGAAGATTACTTCCAAGACCATGCAGAAGGTTCACAGAATTCAGTTCCTCACAGCTGTAGGACTCAAGGTGTCTTCTTTCTCAGGTGTCAGTGTGCTTTTGGAGAGCATTTTATAGTTTGCATATGCTTTTCAAGTCTAAAATTAGCCACAGACATGCCCCTCCTACCCTTAGCTAAGGTTCCACCATCAAACAGCTAGTTGCCCAGGCCCGGCGTGGTGGCTCAGGCCTATAATCCTAGCACTTTGGGAGGCCAAGGCAGGAGGATCACTTGAGGCCAGGAGTTCGATACCAGCTTGAGTAAGACTGATACCCCATCTCTACAAAAGATTAGCTGGGTGTGGTGGCACGTGCCTGTAGTTCCAGCTACTTGGGAGGCTGAGGCAGGAGGATCACATGAGCCCAGGAGTCTGAGGTTGCAGTGAGCTATGATGACACCACTGCACTGTAGCCCAAGCAACAGAGCAAGACCCTGTCTCAAAACAAAAACAAAAAACAGTTTCCCCAAACCAAAATCATGAAAGTCACCCTTGATTCCTCTCAATTCCTCAACGCATCTGCAAGTCTTATGGGCCACACCTCCAACATAAATCCTGACTCCACCAACTAGTTTCCATTTCGTAGTCACCACCACTGGCCAATCCACCCTCATCTCTTACCCAGCCTCCTGCGACAACCTTCTTACTGTCCTCCCCACTTCCCCCCTGGTGCTCCCCAAATCCGTTCTCCACAGGGCAGCTAGGGAAGTGAGAGATCATGTCACTCACTCCCTTACTCAAAATCTTCCCATAGCTTCTCATTGTAATTACAATAAAATCCAAACTCAAATCCCCCCATGATCTAGTCCTGTTACCGCTCTGATTTTATCTCCTGCCACTCTCCCCGTTGGTCATCATGTTTTGGCCACACTGGCTTCCTTCCGTTCCTCAGATGTAACATGACCTTGTCTGCCCATAGTCTTTGCCCTTACATTTCCCTCCATCTGGAATTCACTGTCCCCAGACCTACACATGCCTGGCTGCTTTTCATTATTCAGGTCTCAGGTTAATGTCATCACTTTACGGAGAAAGTCCCTGACTACTTCTTCAAAGTAACAACCA
>CAUYSK010090828.1:0-21243 GCA_963575035.1 Avahi laniger | reverse complement strand
GTGAAGTTTAAGTAGAAGAGCTTTAAGACATTTCCTCTGTAGTAATAAAACCACTGGCATTTAAATGAAACAAATGAGCCAACCACACTTAAACGTCTTTATGATACAATTTTTTCTGCTTCGAAACATTCGTTTTTATTAAAGAACCACCTTGTTAGCCTGGATTATTTTTACCTAGATTCCTCCCTTTCCAAAATTCTAGAAGTAAAACTCAAACGTTTCCTGTCCCCCAGCTGCCGCCGTGGTTTACAGTCTGGAGAGCTTCAACCTCAGCATTCTCGCCTTTGGTCGGATCCTGCTGCGGGGGGAGGAGGGGGAGCGCTGGAAACAGAAGGCTGCGCACACGCAGGGACTGGCATTTTAACTCCCAAACCTCTGCACCGCCTCTCCCTTATAGGAGGAAAATGAAGTCTGTTATATGCCAGAGGAGGGCTGAAGACATACCTGTTTCAAAGTGGACATTTTAAAGTAATCAGAACCCCTCGGTAAATTACTTCGTTTAAAAATAAACAAAGCAAAACAAAATTTCTGCAGCCCTGGCAGTAACGTTGACACCTTTCCCAGTTATTTTTTTTTTATTTTTTTCTCTCTCTCTTTTTTTTTTTTTATTTCAGCATAATATGAGGGTACAGATGTTTAGGTTACGTGTGTTGCCCTTCTCGCCCCCCGTCCAGGTTTCAAATATGTCCATCCCATTGCATGGTGCGCATTGCACTCTTTTGTACACATATACCCATCCCCTCCTCCCTCCTCCCCCCTCCCCCGTGCCCAATATCTAATAGATATAATTTTTATATATGCACTTATGTGTTGATCCATTAATACCAATTTGATGGTGAGAACATGTGGTGCTACCATACAAGTTTTGAAGATTAAAGACACACCATTTTAAAACCATCACCAAGCTCACCCCTAGATATGCACGCACACGTAACCGCACACACACGAACACACAACTCAGACACGTACACGTGAAATAGGGACAATATTTAAAATTCTAGTATAGTTTTAAGGTAGCTATTTCTTAGCATTTCAGTATTATTATTATTATTATTATGGCTCAGTAAACCACAATCAGCGGTATGTTCTCCAAATGAATCGCTCTTCTCTTACAGTAACATACACAGGAACCATGGACAGCAACACCAACACTAACACTCTTCCCACCCCTTTTCCTTCTCTTCAAAATGATTTATTCTTCAAAAGAGTAAATTCACTCTAATTTCTACTTTCCTGTTCTTAAAACCTCAAGGTATAGGTGAGGTTTTAAAAGCTCCAGAGGGCTTAATCTTGAAAATATTAGCAATTGCTACTTAAATGTATGTAATACCACACGGGGAATGAGCACTGTTTAAGGCAGACATCAGTCAATCATTCAACCAGGTTGATAAGTAAGGAATAAAAACTCCGCTGTAAAACCCTTTGAGTAGGAAAATCAGCCGCAATATTTTGCTTGTTATCAAAACTGCTTTGAAAAGATCTAGGTCTTTGCTCAGGCCTTGCTTTACGTGAAGCACCCGTGAAAAATTATTTGTACTTTCAGCCTGTGCGGAGTTCAGATGAGGGCCAGATTCAGGATATTAAATTTACGGAATGGGCTAAAGCCATGTTCTGCAGTCAGCATGGATTTTAGTTTATAGGATGAAACATGGAGGGTGGAGAGAGGGATTTCAAAGCTCTCTGTTCAGGCTGAGCTTACCTTTCTTCCCCTGACCACTACGCTTTGAGAAGGGCTTAGATTAGAAAGTCAGCAGTCAGGAAAACGTGTGTGTTCAATGCACTGTCCTGTGCTAAAGCCACACAGAATGAGAATATGCAAAATATGACTTCTGTCCTCAAAATGCTTATAGATTTGGCAGGGGGGATAAGGCAAGTTGTATACAAATAGTAACTTTTTTCCATCTTTGTGCATAGATATACCCTGAACAATAAGAGTAAATGTCAAGAGAACAGGACAGTTCATAAGTCTACAGCACATTCAGAGGAGAGAGGAAACCTGTGGCCTGGTGGTGCTGATGGAAACTTAATGGAGCAGATGGGATTAGAACTAGGCTTTTAAAGAAGAGTGGAATTTAGACAAGCACACAGGAGGAGCCGCCTCCGTGGAGGGAAACTGAGTCCCGTTCCTATTCACTGGGCAGGGCTGTCTTCCCTGTAACAATGGCCACAAGTGTCAGAGCCAAGACAGGGTTCTGAGAGCCTGAGAGATTGAGAAAGGGAACTTTTCCCAGAGTAACCAAGGGCAAGGCTGTGTGAGGAGCAAGAATGGATCTTAGTAGATGAAAAGCCAGACATTAGTGCCAGAGGCAGCATCGAGACTCAGCGCTGAGAGGGAGATACAAGGAGGAGGCAAAATAAGAAATGTGAAGCTAACATCAGAAGTTAGTCTGGAATAAGGCTTTTATTCAGGAAGGCCGAAACAATTCTAGGTATAGGTTAAGATGCAATTCAAGAAAAAATTCTAGATATAGGCTAGAACAAGACGAGGATGGCAGAGGTCCACAGGCATAAGAAATGCCTAAAATGGGATCATGGCAGCCAGGAAAGATTTGAGCATATTATAAAATTAGACTCAGGATTTGGTACTTGAGCAGCTATTTGGAGAGAAAGAAGTCAAAAATTTCATTTCAAGGATTTGAGGCTTAGAAGAATGAGGGCCTCCTTGATAAGGAAGGCCACTGAGAGAGCTTGATTGGGCATTTGATTTTGCTTATGTTGAATTTGACTTCCAGGCCAACAGCTAATTCAGTCAATCAAAGAAATAGGGCTGGAACTCCCTGCAGAGATCAGAAATGAGGTCCAGTCTCCCTTATTTTTCTCAGGAATGGGTGATTAATGATTAGAATATCCACAAGATTTCTCATTTGGCATCCAGAGCCAAAGGGGGTAGATAAGGTAATAAATGATTGATTCTAATACTTTTCTAAAAAAATTTCCACCCACAAAACTCTATCTCCATAAGAAGAAGACTACTGTGGGTTTAGAATTGTTAGAATGACCTCTCCAAATGAGACGGCAAATCGTATTTTACAAAGCCTATCATTAAACTCCATGCATCGTGGTGCCATGGCCGTACAGCTTCGTTTGCCATGAGAAACCCCTAGAATTAGGGGCTACACCCCAGGATAATGCCATTGTATATATTGTAAGTCAGATGAGGATAAAAGCTTTCGCCTTTCAATTTCCTATAGCGCTGCTCCACTTTCTCATCCATTGCCTCCTTCACACTGTAATATAAACACACACTTTATTACTGCACAGAAAAATCTTAATGTTAGAAAGCTGGCATTTAAATAATACCTTTCTCCCCAGAAGCCAAAAACCCTTCATAAGCCAGTATTCTGTAGAATCATCACAGTGGGCCTGGAAATAAAATCAAGGTCTTTGTCCCTCCAGGAAACTGTTTTTCTCCACTAGATCCCAACTGCTAGCTTCAAGTCAAAGAATTTAAGCACAAAAGAAAACCGCTTACCTCTCCTTGAGGGATTGAACTCCAGACTGCAGAGGGCTTGAACAACAGAAAGGGAGAACTGACGGTGGGTTCTGGCTGGTTTTCCAGCGTAATCCTTAACCCCAGAGACCACAGGTGATGCTTACACAGACGGACTGCAAGTGGTGGGGCAAAGAGAAAAACCCATCTTGCCTATATTGTTCTAACCCAGCCATTCCCTTCTGATTTTCAGAACACACTGCAGCCTGAAGAAGTATCCACATTAGTATATAATATTAAGATGCAATTTACCCCCTTTTCCAAAATTAGATTAGATAGGTAGCTATTCATAGCACATAAATGGTTTCACTTCTGATGGCTTAGAAGGTACTAAAACTATAAGCAAAACACTTTAAAAGTCCCAATTCTCCACAAATTTCCATTTGGAGTCTTTTGTTTTAGCTACGGTCTCTCCCTCCACCCAAACAGTGACTCACAAATAATTCTAGCAAGATGTATCAGTCCACATGACACTTAATAAGAATAATATTACATCTGGGAAAAACAGCAGAAATGGTTTCTAGTTTAACGACTGCATCAGATAGGAGTGAAATAACAACGTGTGAAATGTAGTTTGGCTCAATTTAGTGCTTGACAGACAGTCCAACACATCAATATTCCAAAACAACCAAACATTTAATACAGTTACCTTGCATCTACTCAGAACTAAGTGGCAGCCAGAGATTTCCTGGCACTAAATCGTAGCATAGTAAATTTTAATATCCACCATCAGTGTGTCATCTTTCATAAAATACCAGTTAAGTCACCATAACTGCTTGGAAATCTGAAAGTCCTATTTTTCAGACTTTTCATCTATGAAGCAGCCTTCCGAGAACCCTATCCAAATCCGGAATGCTTCTCTCAGGTGTAATTCTGTTCAAGGCCTGGTTATAATTGATACTTTTCTTGAGCTCCCTGTCATTGCAAACTGTCGTTCTTGTGGGTTTTTATATAAATAAAGGTAGGTGTTCCCATTTTATTATAAATAGGAATGCCCACATTAATTTACAGAGTGGCGTTGATGTTTAAGAAACACTGTACTGAACTCTGAGAAGCCCAGGGATGATAGAATGGCTTTGGAAGTTCACTCATCAATGGTCTACACATAAAGGTTCAGACAACCCTAAATCACCTCCCTCTGCTCAAACCTCCCCATGGCCAAACGGGTGTTGCCTGGCATCCGCTAGAATGCACATGATGGAGGCGGGACTTCCTGTCTTGGTTGTTGCTCTATTGCCTATGCTGAGAACCCAATAAATCACTGTCAAGTCATTATATAAGTAGATCAGCTCTAAACCACCCAGAGGAGCAACCAAGGTTCACAGTTAAGCACAAAGCAAGTGCAGAGCAATCCAGGGAAGCATGAGGCAGCCCCACCTGTGCTACCGGAAGAGGAGCATGGGTACTGGGCCCGGACAGTTTCCAGTTTGAATCTCACCTATTACTCAACAGTCCCCTTTAAATGTCAAACTTGTTGACTGATCTTTAAAATGGGGATAATAGTACCTTGTAGCAGAGCTTTTGTGGGAATTAGAAATAATTATATAAAGTGCCTGCCTGACACATAAAGACACCCCAATAATAGCTATGAGGATGATGATTTGACAGTGACTAAAGGTAAACGCAAACTCTGACGGTGCAGGTTAAAAAGCAACAGAGAAGAGAACTGACCACAGATAGGAGGCATTGTGCAAACTTCTTCCAGGCTAGACTTGATCTACCTTAAGTAGAAGTTGAATATGCAAGCCATCATTCCAATTTGATATTCCAATTTGACAATATGTTCAGTTCACTGTGATGTCTCCTAATGTCAAAAGGTCGACAATCCTGACCCAACTGTCATCTGCAAACTTAATGAGACTATTTCCTGAGATGACCACAAATGATGCAAGGTCTTTGTGCACTTGTTTGCTGGTGTCTGCACCGGATGTCCTTTGGTTACTTGTCTGTAACATGCTACCAGTGGCCTCATGAGAAAGGGACCCATGTCTGTCTAATTCAACTTGCCTGGAGCCAATACAGTACAACACGTATGTGGAAAAGAAATGATTTTGATATTGATCATGGTTTTCATCATCTAAGCTATGATAAAAATTATTACCTTTTAGCAGAAAGCTCCTCCAATATCACCAGGATACCATAAAGTGTCTTTGAATTTGACTCTTAGATACCTTGGAAAATTCTAGATGATCATTTCTCAAGCTGGAGGTCCAGCGCCCTCCCCCAGGGGTCTCAGGGACGTCATGCAGAGTAGAAGAGAAAGAACTGCAGAACCAGGGGGGCTTTAGGAGCTTCTTCCCCCTAAACGACTTCTCTGCCTCACGAGGAAGTCAGGTTGCTGGATCACGGCTTTGCTTAGACTCTGGTCATTTTGAAAACATGAGAAAAAATATGTGCACGGTTACTCTGCTTCTCAGTAACTTCAAGGCCTTGCGACTCCTATTTTTGGAGAAAGTGTGGCATCGGTCACTTGGGAGAGGGGCAAAGAGGCCTAGGAAGAGTACAGGTGTGCCCGATATTTCCGAAGTGACTACACTTGCCAGAACACTCCCTTCCCTTGCTAGATGGGAATAAGGCAATTGGCCAGAAAACGGGAATTTGTTTCTTTTCACCTTAAGAGGAAAGGCTGTTGGTATCCCTTTTGAAAAAAATGTGAAACGACCTAAATAGCACCGTCCTCTTATTGGACAATAATATCTGGTGTATTTTTCAGAGCAGCTAGTTAGGAATTCAACCCTTCTTAAAAGGCCTTCGAGTAACAGGTTTATTCACTAGCATATACTCAGTTCCTAGTACTCGCTTTGGCGCATTGAATGCAGGCAATAAATATTTATTGCATGAATAAATTAATGATGAGTTGGGGTTGTTATAAGAAACCTCCACAAAGAGTTTCATAAATCCATTAAATAGATTATTGCATTTTTTAAACATAACCTGCAGGGTGGGTTTTAGCACTTTGACAACTATAATTAATCTATAATAATCAGGTAAAAATGAGAAGTAATAAAGGTATGATAAACCACTCTCACAATAAAAGTAAGAGAACACTGGGAAGAGTTCCACATTCATGAATACTACTCATACATCACTTTCTTGCGATGAACAAGACTCTCACTAAAATAGGCTGGATGCAGTGGCTCAAGCTTATAATGCTAGCACTCTGGGAGGCTGAGACGGTAGGATCGCTTGAGGTCAGGAGTTCAAGACCAGCCTGAGCAAGAGTAAGACCCCATCTCTACTAAAAACAGAAAATATTAGCCAGGCATGGTGGAGTGCACCTATAGTCCCACCTACTCAGGAGGCTGAGGCAGGAGGATTGCTTGAGCCCAGGAATTTGAGGTTGCAGTGAGCTATGATGATGCCACTGCACTCTACCCAGGGCGACAGAGCAAGACTCTGTCTCAAAAAAAAAAAAAAATACTGATTAGAGGCAATCACTGGATTTAACAAATAAGGTAGAATGAAGCATCCACTAATCTGCAAACTCACAAAACTTTAAGCATCACTGAATATACTGCAATAGAGCAAGTGGCCAGAAAGAAATATGTATGGGGAATTGTTAATCACAAATTTGCTCTTGCTCAACACAAATGCCACTTAGCTGCAGATAAGACGAAGGTCCATTTAACTTTAGTCTATAAGAAGGCAGGAAAAAAAGAAGGAAATGAGAAACTTCATCTATACTCTTTACAATGAATAACAGGGTCTATTGTACAAAAAAAATGAAAGTAATGAAACATGAAAATTATGTGTAAAATTTTCACATTTATTGCATAATAATGGTACCTATGTCCTGTCATCAGGATTTTATTCTCACGTAACCGGTTGCAATGCCATTGCTTTGACTTCATCACTCTCTCTCAAATGTGATTAAATAATGAAAGGCAATGGTACTAGGATTCGCATAGATTCCTAAACAATGGTGGCTCCAATATGTTCCAAATCACCACTCTTCTATTTCAAAAAAAAAAAAAATGCTTTCTCTGGAATTCTTGACTTTAAACAGAGTGTAGATATGTAATAACAGTTGAAGAAAATAAACAGATGTGGCAGGCGAATGAATATGTTTTTCAGCTACATGTGCCATTGAATGTCTAGAATTTCCCAGAGAAATTATCTGAGTTTAAATCCCACCTCTACTACCTACTATGTGATATTAATTAAATTCCTTAATCTCTGTATGCCTCAGTATACCTATCTATAAAATGGGAATAATGACAGCACCCATCTTACAGCGTTGTTGCGAGAAGTAAATAAGACATATTAGACATGTGTCAGTCACAGAACAAGGACTCAGTCAATGCTAGCTAGTATTCCAACGACTTGGAATTTGGGTCATTCTTCCTATGTAACCAGAAAGGAAGAATGGCTTGGGAAGACAACTCTGCAGACAAAGGCTGATAGGGAGACCCAAGGCCCCTCAGCTTCTAAGAACCTGTCTGTAAGACTTAAGACAACTAGGCAGAGTAAAAACTCATCTGGCTAATTTGAAACATTGTTTTAAAATTCTGCAGAACTCTAAATAGCCAACAATTAAATAATCATTGAAATTATATTGTAAAATGGAAAATACTTAAGCTATTATATTGCAGCAAAAGAATAGAAGATACCAAATTAAATATACAGTTGGACAGTTACGCGCATTCTAAACCATTTATATGCAAATACATCAAAATGCTAATAGCAACGGTAAAACTATAAGGTATACAATTACAGCTGGTTTTTATTTTTTCTCTTTGTATCAAATACTATATTTATCTAGAAAAAAATACAATTAAAAAATACAAGTCCCAGATATCAGAATAATAATAACAACTTCATCATCTTCAATTTAAATAGCATTTTGTTATTTGCTAAGAGCTGCAAAATACATGGTATCATCTGCACCTCAAATAAGCACATGAAGTGTCTGAGCACATAACATTCCTGTATATCACCTGAGGGTTAGAAAAGTCAAGTCACTTCCCATGTCAAGGCAGCAAGGAAGGGCTAGGTTAGAGTTCTTCCCACGAGTGCTATCAGGAACAGAATGGACCTATAATATCACAATCCAGAGGGTATAGCTACCTAGTCAGTCATTGGCAACAACACTGCTTTCCTGGGCTGGAAAACAAGTCTAACTGACACCACTTTCCCTAACAGATCTTTTCACAATAAGAAACAAGATATTTAGGCTGGGTGCAGTGGCTCATGACTGTAAGCCCAGCACTTTGGGAGGCTGAGGTGGGAGGATTGCTTAAGGTCGGGAGTTTGAGACCAGGCTGGGCAACATAGCAAGACCGTGTATCTACAAAAAAATTAAACAATTATCCAGGTGTGGTGGTGCACACCTCTAGTCCTAGCTACTTGGGAGCAGGCAGGAGGATCACATGAGCTCAGGAGTTCAAGGTTACAGTGAGCTATCATTGTGCCATTATACTCCAGCCTGGGCAACAGAGCAAGACCCTGTCTCCAAAAAAAAAAAAAAAGAGAAAGAAGAAAAGAAAAGAAATAAAGAAATGAAGGAAGGAAGGAAGGAAGGAAGGGAGAAAGTAAAGGAAGAAGGAAGGAAGGAAGGAAGGAAGGAAGGAAGGAAGGAAGGAAGGAAGGAAAGAAAGAAAAAGAAAGAAAGAAAGAAAGAAAGAAAGAAAGAAAGAAAGAAAGAAAGAAAGAAAGAAAGAGAAAGAAAGAAAAAAAGATGTACTAGCCTTTGAAATAACCACTAGCACATTCTTCTCAATAGTTTTCATTCGCTTAGAGGTTCTGTAATGAACTAAACATGGCCCCAAATAAAACAGGCACATGCATGCTCTTCTATCACAGAGGAGAAGGTCTGGAAAGATCCTGTACTAACGACAGGCTTCTTTTCTTTTCTTTTGCATCATAATTCAGAAATTAAGGCACTAAACAGTCTTGAGGAGTGTGGGTCCTGCCACAATGTCACAGCTCTACCTCCCTGGGGTAGTCACAGGGCCACCGAAATACCACAGCTCCGTCTTTCCACCAGGTTTCCAGTCTGCTTCTCCAAGGTTCTCTCCGATGTCCTAGGAGATGACACAACATGGAACGTTCCCTGCTACCCCCTCCAAAATCACTCCACCAAATGAGAGGAGTCTCCTGCCCCTCAGAGGAAACAAATCTGTTTTGTCTTCAGCTGCATGTTTTATAGCGGCATTGGACATCTGCTTTAGGTGAAAAACAGAAAGTTACCAGTCTAGATATTAGGGAACAAAAAAGAGCTACCCACATATATGGACATGTTTACATTTTTAAAGTATAGAAAGGAAAAAATTAAGTATTGAGAAGAACATAATCATGAAATATGACCAAACTGATGAATTTTTAAAAAATCCATAATATCATCTTTTAATTCCAGCATTTTATTACGGTGATTCTTGAAAATTTATGGTTATGAAAAAACAGGGCCAAATTTGCTAAGCCTATAAAAGCACGCTGTTCCCATTATTCCGGCAGTAAATGACCTGGCTGACTTCATGCTGAGCAACAAAGATAAATTTCTCTGTGTCTAGTTAAAATGCGTTTGACACTATACATAGCTTTGGCTGACTACACTGTCTTGGGCTCAAGTTATAAATAAGAGGCCGTGTAAATCATTCCTAAACTCTTTACACAAAGCCACAATAAAAAGAACTGCTTGGTATTCAGTGAATACAGGCCTCTCTAAATAAATCTTCAACTCAGCTTTGGATAACTTCTATGTAAAACTCATATAATATAGCTTTTACAGGCCAAAAATTAAATTCTTAGGTTTTTTTTTTTTTATTCTACTCTTAAGCTTCTTCTTTATCTGAATCTTGGCAGAGCACAATCTTTTATACAAATCTTCATAATTCTTTTATAAAAAAATCTATATTGAATAACTGGTTAACTTTATCAACAGAGACAGTTTTTTAAAAAAAAAAACTCCTCGTGACCTAAGACACAATAATTCAAATTAAATGTACTCTCCACAACGAACTTCAGGATATTTTTAAGAAATGCAAGGGGAAAATACCCACAACTCATTTCGCTAGCTTCAAAACAGGACATTTCAAACGCTCTTTCCAAGAGCATGAGTTATGGGTGCTGCAGTCTTTCAAAACACACTAAATTAGTTTAGATGAACTGAAAACTCCAGGGTACTGTTAGGGGAAGCCGAGACCAAGGGGAAAAAATATATATGTTACTATATCCAAATACAGCATCCAGATAAGTTATAGCCTTACATTCAATAATATAACATAACCTTAGCATAGTCTAAAGCGTCTTTCGGTCTACACGTCTTCACATTACATTACAGCAATTTAATCTTCTAATAATCCCATGAGACACTTAGCACCAATTTCCATTTGTAAGAAGAAGAAACTGAAGTACTACAGGGATTGAGCACTGATGGAGAAAGGAACGAAGCACAGAGCTTGGCTGGAAAAGTAGAATCCAGAAAATAATGCTTGGCAAACATGATTTTGAACTCTATTAAACTGGAGGGAAAAGTTTCAAGGGACCTTGATTCTTTTAAAACACAATCCTCTTCCTCAATCCAAGTGACATTAAATTAAGTTTAAATTAAGCTAAATAACCATGCCAACATGCCACAGAGATAAAGACAAGAAGTGAAGAAACCAAGAAAGCATTACTATTCATGGTTCTTTCCTCAACGAGAACATTCCTTGATTTGTTAAAATGAATTTTGGGTTTTTACTCTGAGGCTCCGTGTATTAGGTCACGTGAAAGCAACACTTTAAAAAAGTGTTGCTCAAAAGGGGACATCCAGTCACTATGAAAGTGATTGGAGGCCGGGCACAGTGGCTCATGCCTGTAATCCTAGCACTTTGGGAGGCCAAGGCAGGATTGCTTAGGGTCAGGAGTTCAAGACCAGCCTGAGCAACATAGCAAGATCCTGCCTCTATAAAAATTAAAAATTAGCCGGGCATGGGGGCAGGCACCTGCAGCCCCAGCCACTCGGGAGGCTGAGACCATAGGATCACTTGAGCCCAGGAGTTTGAGGTTGCAGTGAGCTATGATCACACCACTGCACTCCAGCCTGGGCTACAGCAGAGACCCTCTCTCAGAAAAAAACAAAAAGAAAAATACAGAAAACAAACAAAAAAAGTGACGGAAACAACTTCTACTTTACATCCTCCACGTTAGTGGTACCTTCCCTTCCCACCCTCTCCACTCATCAAATTCGACTGCTCTCCAAAGCAGAGGTCCATCCACCTGTCCCTGAACCCCCCACCTCTTCCCACCTTGGTCCTTGCCTTCACTCAAGCTGTGTCACAACATCAACCCTGATCTTCATGTTGCTTTGGAATTACCATCGGACCGTCTCTTGTTTGGATGTCCCCTCCCCATCACTCCCAGAGCAGTGATAACGTTTACCTCGTTAGGGTGTGCTGAATAGAGAGACCTGCAATGCACATAATCTAAAAATTTTAAATGCCAGAATTTAGTGCTGCACCTATCACACAGCTGCAGAGCAGCAGTATCCATCAGCAGCAGAAACGAACTCTGTCATCACACGTGCTCCAACTGAATGCCTTCCTTTACTGCAATCGGCTGCAATCGGGCTGCCAACAAAGACTCTTTGAGGGCCAACTTTATGTCTGGTGGAAAGAGAGTGAGGTTAGAAGTGAATTTTGACCCGAGAGGCTTGTGTTATTAAAAAAATAAAACCCTCACGTGCCCAAGGAAGCTCAGAACAAGGCCATCCCCATGTGTTGCATCATGCCTAAAAAGGTGAAAACCAGAAATCTCTAGTCCAACGGCTTCCTTAAGTGGCCGTGGTCCCTGGTCTCACCCATAGACAATAACATAATTTTCCAAGGAAACCAGCTCGTTTCTTTTTGAGAAGGACATAATACTAGTTTCAAAACTTATCTCACAGGGTGGTTCTGAGAATTATGGGCAACGAAGGCCATGGAAATATTTTGAAAAGGCCTGAGTACCCTAAACTGGCAGCCACAACACTAGAACTAGCTGTTCTACATCCTTAAAGGGTGACCGAGAGGGTTCAAAGGTGACCCAAGTCACCTCCGTTTGGGGACAGAGAATTTGTATGAGGTCAGGTTAGATTTTTATCAAACCAGAACACACTAGCTTCATTTTTTTTTCCGTTAGGTTATTCTTACTTGGAAGGTTTCTTACATGATTAGCTGACCTCATTCTCCTCCATCTTTGGTTTTTACCAGCTGTTGTGCATCACTTTTTCCCATGTTTATAAAGAGACCTAAGAGACATGATGTTCTGGCAGAAAAATAAAAAACACCTGCTTGGTCCCAAGTAAGCTAGATTACTTGGAGGAAAATGAGCCAGTCTATATGGGGGAAAACCGTTTTTAAACTAATTGCATATGTGTATAATAAGGTGCACATTTCTCTTCTACTTATAGCATTTTAACACTTCAAAATTTTTCTACCAAAAATAATGTTAACTTATCTTCTTATACTGCCACTGGAGTGCTTAATTCTACTTGGAACACAAACTTCCCACGAAATTAAACACTTAAGACTGCAAAAGTATATTAAGATTTCTTCTTTTTTTAGTACATAAACCTAATGGAAGAGACATAATCTATATAAAACACCTCATTTTAAATAAATGAAATTAATATTTGTTTGACACCTTTTATAAGATACAGTGTGATTTTATACATATCTCATTTAATCTTCTTTGTGTCAAATTCCCCATTTGAGATAATGAGGAAACAAATTTGCCAATATTAAGTAGCAAGAGATGGAATGGGGTAGAAACCCAAGTATGGCTAATTCCAAATCCCACGTTCTTTTTAGTACACTATGTTACTTCATATCAAAATATAAATTCATAGCTAAAATAACAGCTAATCTTTACTACAAAGTTTATATGGGTGTTAAATGTTAGACTAAGCATTTTAATTTCATTATTTCATTTAAGTCTCATAACAACTCTAAAAGGCAAGAATGCCATCATTCAACTTTTACAGATGAGGAAACCAAGGTTAAGAAAGACTAAAGAATTTTTACAGCTAATAAGGAGCAGAAGAGAGACTCACACTCCAGTCTGAAAGACACTTTGTATACATTACCACTAGAATGCACTGCCTTTGGTTGTGGAGGGAAATTTACATTAATTAAGCCATAAACAACATAACTTGAATTTTGTTGTAGAAACGGATGGCTTACAAATTAAAACTTGAAAAATACCAGTGAATATGTGTTGATCAAGAGAGGCATATCAAAGAAATTAAAACCTAAATCGTCTACGTAGACCAAATTCTCAGCATTTATAGATTTCAAAAATCAGATTAAAGCCATGCTTATTATCCTACTTGCTTCACCAGCTCCCTCTCCATTTCTTCTCTAAAGACTTGACTATGCTTGTTCCAATTTCTCCCCTCATTTTTCCCTAAACCCATCCCCTCAACTACATCAGGCTTTGGCCCCATCTTTCCACCAAAACTTCTGCTGTCCAGGCTGTCAGTGACTCCCGTGTTATTGTACTAGATCATCAATTTTCAAGGCCCATCTTATCTGAGCCATTAGCAGCATATGCCCACGTGTCCCTCTGTCCTGGATACACCTGGCTTCCAGGGCACCCCATCCTGCTGACTTTACCCCTATCTAACCAGTCACTGCTCTCCAGTCCTCTATGCAGAGGCCTTTTCTTTTCCTCAACCTCTCAATTTTGGATCAACCTAGAGTTGGTCCATGGAACCCTTCTCTTCTCTAATGACACCTATTTCTTTGGTGATCTCATCCAGTTTTATGGCTTTAAATATTACCTATCTTCCTAACTTATATTTTCAGGCCAGACCTCTCCCTAAGTGCCTGACTTGATCTAACTGCCTATGCAGTGTCTCCACTTGTACAACTAACAAGACATCTCAAACTTACCAAGTCTAAAACTGAACTCTTCTCTTTTTTATAGGTCTACCCAATAACCAGAAAATCACTGGCACCTATTAGGTGCTGAGTACAGCTGTTAACTGAGTAGACACAGCCCAGACAGATGAAGACGAGTCTCAAAGGAATCACAGTGATAACATTTTGCAGCATCTCTAACTTCCTTAAAGGGGATTAGCCTGAATCAGTTACAAAAACACAATAACAATCTTGCTTCCCTCACAGACATGAAAGTTGAGGGTTTCTAAAGAACTGGAAATTGTATAATATAAGGTAATCACAAAGAACAATTATTTTCTGTTGTGCCATAATATATACACATACAACAAGACCTTGTTATAATTCATGCCAATCATTGCACGGATTCTAGGATATCCTGGCTTATACAATATCCTCTAAGATATCAACAGTCCATCCAAAATAGCCAATGAGAAGCAAAGTTTAATTCCCTACTAGTACTGATAGTACTGATAGCTACTGCTTTTTAAAACAGTTTTATTGAGGTATAATTTCATGCCTTAAAACTCACCTATTTTAATTATGCAATTCAATGATTTTTAGTAAATACATACAGTAGGTAATGATTACCACAATTCAGTTTTAGAACACTCCCATCACCCCTGAAAGAGTCCTCATGCCTGTGTGCCGTCATTCTCCACTCCCACCTCCAGCCTGGGCAACCACTAATCTATCTTTATAGATTTGCCTTTTCTGGAAAATGGACACTATTTTTTTTTAAATTTTTTTTTTTTTGAGACAGAGTCTCGCTGTGTTGCCCGGGCTAGAGTGCCGTGGCGTCAGCCTAGCTCACAGCAACCTCAAACTCCTAGGCTCAAGCGATCCTTCTGTCTCAGCCTCCCAAGTAGCTAGGACTACAGGCATGCGCCACCATGCCCGGCTAATTTTTTCTATATATTTTTTAGTTGTCCGATTAATTTCTTTCTATTTTTGGTAGAGATGGGTCTTGCTCTTGCTCAGGCTGGTTTCGAACTCCTGAGCTCAATCTGTCTGCCTCGGCCTCCCAGAGTGCTAGGGTTACAGGTGTGAGCCACCGCGCCCGGCCTAAAACAATTATAATTTTAAAAATTAATTTTATTAAAAAATCACCGCTTGTACAGAAAGTCTAACAGAGCAGTGGCATCGAGTCAGGTTTTCAGCGTGCGCCGTCCTCTGCCGCGACTGCCCCTCACTGGTCCTTCTCCTGGTCCACGCCGCCTTCTCCCGTCTGCCCCTGCACTGGACTGTTCTGCCCCGAATCAAGGCCGTTAGCGCAGGGTCGATGTGCAGTAACAGAGGTCCCTGTGCTTCCCGGATGCAACCGTGTTTCAGCCGCAGGAGGGCAGGAAGGCGGCTCGCAGGGAGGACTTCTCTGGAGGACCCTACGGCCCTGCCTGGGGCACGAAGATCGGCGCACCTGGTGGACGTTCCTTAGTCATGGAAGAGTGTGGGTCACATTCCTTCGCGGGTGTCTTTCCCTTCGTATGCTAAATGGGCCCCTAACAGTGAATCGAAATCGATTTTTGTTTAGGGTAGTTTGAATAGAATAATTCTGGTGACAACAGACTGCCAAACGGCCGTGTGTTACATGACAATCGCTCTCTAACTTAAGTTCTGCAATGTTTGTTTTATATGTTGGCTGTTCTTTTGGGGGCCCCATCAGGGGTGCATGGGATTCTCTAGCCGGGGTTGGATGCCGCCTCGGGTGTGGCGGCTGGGTTGTTCCACATTCTCTTGCCTTCCCCTGTTTCCTTTTTTCAGATGTCTAACTTTCCAGCATGTCTTTCCTGTCGCAGTTGGTTTTTTTCCGGGTAGACAGATTTCCTTGATTAACGTTCTAGAATCCCAGGAAACATAAGTTTGTTTTTTTCTTCAGTCTCAACTCTTTTCTGAAAATTTGTATCATTCGCTTTTAATCAAATTTCTTTCCTTGCACGTCTCCGTCCATTTATCCTCATCTCTTGCCTGGCCACAGGGAGGGTCCGGGGGATCTTGCATCTTCGCCTTCCTTTGTCCTAATAGCAGCGAGTCTTTACTGCCAAGAGGCTGTGTCATAAATCATGCTTGCTGTCTGCCCATTAGGTGACCCCTGTGGCCACTCTGTTTCTCTTTAGTGACCTCTGGGCATTCTTCACACTCATTGAATATTATTCTTGCAGAACGACGAAGTCTGTTTCCTTCACTACATTCTGACTTGTGACTGGTCGGCTTTGTTTAGGCTGATGTGTTCTTTTAGGAATACACACACACACACACACACACACACACATTTTTTTCTTCTTGCTTTAGAATCAGCCAAGGGTTGTGACATTAGAACACAAGATACATTTATAACTTCACATGGCCTGGATTTGGTGCAGGTAATGCAGAGACAATGATGAATGTCTCCTGACAAACACCAGAAAACCTTGCAGAAAACCCATTTAAAAAATACAGGTGATGAGGTGGATTCTGCTAATTTGCGGTCACGCGTCTTTTGGGACGTGGCTCCGGCAGTCCCTCTTGTACACGTGGCCTGTGTCACAGACTGCACGGGGAGTTCTGCACACGTTATCTTACATAATTCTCAGAAAATGGTACCACGTAAGCATTCCTGTGCTCGTTTCACAAATAACATAAAGAAGGGTCAGAGGACAGAGGAAGCAGCGATAGAATCAAAGCTGAGGTCCCTAATTCCAACACCTTTTTTATCTTACCACCTCCCTGTGGCCGCCTTTGATGCATCGCATTTCTGTGTTTTTTGAGAACACACTTGCACTCACTCCTGGCTCGGCCACTTCCACTTTCCATCTAAATGACATTCACAGTTCCAGGGTCCTGCAGAACATTTTGTACAGGAGTCGCTTAAGGAATTCTTCTGCTCGAAGCCTACAGTGAGCTGGAGCAGGGTTCCCAGGGTCAGCCCAACTTGTTCTTTTCCCCCAGGTCCCTGCTGAGAGCTGCTGGCCTTGCAGACCTATGGAAAAGCCCAGGGCTCAGACACTGCGATGCCATCAGTGTCCTGTAAAGGAAAGGGCGTAGGCGTTGAAAACTGCCCTGGAGTTGAACCTGGCCTTGGTCAAGCTCCGGCATTTGGCCAGGCTCAGATTCCGCATCTGAAGATGGCGAAGCATGAACGCAGCAATGTGAACGTCCGGGCGGGAGCGCAGGGCCTGGTGAGAGGCCGGTGCTTGGCAGCTGTCACCTCTTGCTGATGCGCGGGATGGTGGTGAGCTTCTTTCCGATTCCACATCTGATGGCGTGAGACCCAGCAAAAGGCTGATGAGAATGAGCCAGGGCGAAGTTCATGGTCTGCATTCCAGGGCTAGATGCTGCCCAGAGATCCATCTTTCACAGAAGCCCTGAGTACTTGCCAAGGAACTGGGAAAACGGAGAGGAAATATTACAGTGTTCAGTACCACTCTTGTTTTAAAGAGCCTGAACAAATACAAAGAGTGTAAAATACGGTGTTGGCATTTGCACATCCAGCGTTGCTTGGAGGAGCGCGTTCGCCTTGCCGTTCCTTGGCCGTTGTCCAGCCCCACATTTCAGTGTAGCCAGAAGAGAGTGAAGATATTTTGGACAGCTCTGGGTGACAGCGTCACAGCCCCCGCCACGTGCGCGGAGCCGTTGGTTGCCGTCCCGCAGTCCCCTCCCTTCTGCTCATGCTGGTGTTGTCCAGTCACGGCACGGTGACTTTAATAGATATTAAAGATGTGGCTGTTTAAGCGTGCCCTTCTCCAAGCCCCGGCGACGCGCTCCGTGGGAGCGTCTGTGAGCGCATACAGCACAGGCTGTTACCTGCTTGCGGCGGGAACTGCTCCTTTTGATCTGTGACACCGGAGAGCAAAATAGTCCTGTGATCATGCGTAATTTGTCTATTAGCTTTGTCTCTGTGCCAAGCACAGTTAAAAGAAAAATCGTGTGCAAACGGAGTTGATTTTTATTGTGACTTCCTGATGGAAAAAGGCATTTTCATCCAAAGTTATTAACTGGGTTTTACAGCTGACCTTTAGAGGAATGTTTATGACTCTAGATACTCAAGAGCTCAGCAAATATTATCCTCCATATAATTTAAATAGTCGTTATAGCTTTGTCTGTAACCACCGAATGTGTACCATAAGACACAGTGTTGTTCATTTACAATTTTTGATATTTTATTGTAAAGGAGAAAGAATCTTGTTTCATTGGTGCATTGAGTGATGGTTGACCTTTTCTTATTAAATTTCCTCTTCACATTTCAGCTGTATGTAATCCTAGAAGGTCACTGGTGGGTATTAGCAACCCCAAAAATGAATGGTCATGATGTCACATCCTAGAGTTGACAAATGAGTGTGTTTGGACTCTCATCACCCCTTCTAGCTATTGTTGTACTGGGGGGTGGAAAAACCAGATGGAATTGTGACCTGGAATTTCTTGAACACCAAGAATTAGAGTCTTTGGTGTGTCTCTCCTCCCATCCCTCTTACCATATTTTGTGTGCACTGTGACAACATTCTCCTGGACGTCAGTTCGCCACTTTGACAGCCAGTGATGCAAAAAGGAGGGAAAGAGAAAGAAGATGGGGAGAAAGGGCAGAAAACAGAGCACTATGAAGGGAAAAGTGATGTTAAATCGTAACCAAAGACTGTCTGAGCCTGCAACGGATTTTAAGGCTTCTCAGTGGAGTCTCGTCACGGAGAAATAAAACAAAACAGTGGCCTTTCCCCTCCCAGAAAGGTCAAGAGATCTTGGGCAAGTTACTCAACTTCCCTGGGTTGTTCCCTCCTCTGGACTAAATGACCAATTGTTCCTTTCCAATTTTAACATGAATAGCATGTCATTTGAAAATTTTCTGGACGTCAAGGCTATGATTTATAAGTAAAAGGGATCAGTGGATTGTTTATAATTTCAAGTATTTCTTTTATTTTCTCAGGCACTCGTTATTCATCCGTATAGTCCATTGACCAGTGTTCAGACCCCATTCTAGACGCTGTGCAGGTGGTGGGCACGGCCAGGCAGGGGCCCCGCCCTCAGTTTAAAGGCAGCTGTGATAAGTGCTGTGGGGGGTGGGCACGGTGCTGGGAGTGCTCGTGGGGAGACGTGACCTGTCTGGGAGCTGGGGGACAGTTTCTCTGAGCAGTGATTCTAGTGACATCTGAAGGGTGCCCAGGCATTGACTGGTATTAGAGATGAGGGAAGAACATTCCAGGCAGAGGGAACAGCTGTGTGAAAATTTGGGGAGGGAAAGAAAGAAGAGGCTGGAAGGATCAGTAAGTAGAATCCAGACCATGTGAGGATTTTTGGTGACAACAAGACTTAACACTGAAACACTTCTGGAAGCGAAAGGGGCCTATTAATGATGAAACTGGAAGAACAGGTATAACCTGATATATGAGACCAAGGACCGTATTTAAAAGGAGTTTAAAGGACCCATTTAAAGAAGTTCTTGTCTTTAAGTTGAGAAGACATTGAAAAAATTTTAAGCTAGTGGATTGAAATGATCAGATTTGGCTTTTAAAAAGGTGGAGATGAGACTGAAGAAGGTCCCGGAGGCAGGTGGACAGACGTGCGTGTAGCCCTTTATTGAATATGGCTGATTTCATCCTCTACTGCTACTTCGAGAGCACTCGGTGAAGGCTCCACCTTCCCTGGAGCAGCACATTCCTGCTCTTCCTCCTGCTGTCTGCCTGTTTCTCCCACGTTCCTTGGCGGCCTCACAGACGTCTCAGCCGGCAGGTTTTCTAGGCTCTCTTTTCTTCCCTCCCTACAGGCTCTCATCCACACAGATCACACGCAGATTTATATCCCACACCCGATTCTCCTCTCTGAGCTCCAGGCAGGCATCTCCACTCCTGTCCGACATCACCTCTTTCTTGAATGTCCAAATCGTTCCTCAAAGTCAACGTGTCTAAATTAAACTGGTTTAAACCAAACCTGGTCTTCTAGAGTTTTCTCTCAATGAACAGCTTCAGTATCCACTGCCGTGTAACAAAAGCAAACCAAAACTAAATGGTTTAAAACAACAATTGATCTAGTCCGTGATTTGGGCAGGGGCCCAGCTAAGTGGTTCTCCTGTTCCGAGCCACGCTCGGTGGCCCCTGTGTTTGCAGTCAGCTGTTTGGTTGGCTGGCGCTGGCTGTTTTTGAGGTTCACAGTAGCCTCCAACTAGGGTGCACACACCTCCTTCCATGTGTCTCCAGTAGGCTGGCCCAGATTGGTTGCAAAGTCCAAAGGGGCAAGAGTCAGAGACCAATGCACACATTTTTCACGTCTCTCCCATTGGTTACAGCAAACCTCTTGGTCAAACCCTGAGTTAGATTGGGACCTGACTCCAAGACCAAAGGGCACGGATACAGGAAGGAGAAACAAAGTAGGACCGTGTACAATCAGTTCCCCATCACTGAAGATGTCAGCTTCAAATGCTCTCATATCTGTTCCCTTCTCCTAACTGAGGGGGCATGAATGTTTTTATCACTTGGATACCTTTTATAATGCCTAAGTCATGAATTATTTTAGTGCCCGTCACCCAAATAGTGTTCATTGTACCTGATAGGTCGGTTTTTACTCCTCTCTCCCACCCTCTTCTTGATTTCAGATGGCTTTTACGTGTCTTTGTGCCTGTGTGTGCCCATCAATTAGCTCCCAATTATTAGAGAGTACATGTGGTGTTTGTTTTTCCATTCCTGAGATACTTTGCTTAGGATAGTGGTCTCAGTTCCATCCAAGTTGCTGCAAAAGACATTATTTCATTCCTTTTTATGTCTGAGTAATACTCTGTGGTATATACTCATGTATACACCATGTTTTCTTTATCCACTCATGAACTCATGGGCACTTGGGTTGATTCCACATCTTTGCAATTGTGAATTGTGCTGCAATAAACATTTGAGTGCAGGTGTCTTTTTGATAAAATGACTTCTTTTCCTTTGGGTA
>CAUYSK010090826.1:0-26703 GCA_963575035.1 Avahi laniger | reverse complement strand
GGCTGCTCCCCAGCGCTAGCGTCACTGCCTCAGCTCCACTTCAGATCATCAGGGATTAGATTCTCATAAGGAGCACCCAACCTAGAGCCCTCACATGTGCAGTTTACAGTATGGTTCACGCTCCTATGAGAATCTAACTCTACCGCTGATCTGACAGGAGGCGGAGCTCAGGCGGTGATGTGAGTGATGTGGAGCGGCTGTAAATACAGATGAAGCTTCACTGGCTCTCCCACTGCTCGCTTCCCGCTGTGTGACCCCAGGTTCATAACTGGCCATGGACAGTACCAGTATGTGGCCTGAGGGTTGGGGACCACAGACTTATAAAGTCATAAAAAGTGATTTCCATTTCGAAGGAAAAAAAGCCTACTGTACTCTCTCTGAATGCCCAGTCTAATTTTCTATGCCAGCATTTTCAGTAGCATGTGTAATGACCGACTGCTTATGCAAGATGATAATATGTATTTTGAGTGGAAAAAAAAAAAAAAAGATTCCAAGATCACATTTGGGAAAGGCCTGCTCATTCAAGGGTGAACCATTTTCTTTCCTATGATACATATTTTAACTTGTCAGAGTGTTATTCTGATGTGCACTGTGACTCTTCATGAAAGGAACATGCTATGTCATGTTTTCAGACCTCGTTGACTAGGGAACCCTTTTTTATATGTGTTTCTTGAGAAACTAGTGTTCTGTAAAAACATTTTAAGACACATTAACCTATTCCAAAATTATCCATTGGATTATGTGTCTCAGATTCCGTCCACATCCCCCTAGCCTTCCCAGATGCACTGGTTCTATTGGCCACGATGTCCAAAGCTCTCCTTATAGTTTCTTCCAATTCCATGGAATGTGTGTTCCACCCCCTCAGATCCCCATGCTTAGGAGCTAGCTCAGCACTGCCCTTTTATTACCTAAATTTGACACTCAAAACCTTTATGAGCTCTTGTCACCTTCCCTCCACCCTGGTGTATCCGTACAAAGGTTTCTTTTTTGAAATGAATTGACTGATGATTTTGTAGAGGAGATGGTAGAGGGTAGCGAAGGGGCTGGGAGGTTACGTTTCATAGGGGAGAGCCCACAGCTTCCAACATTACAGAGCCCCGGAGTCTTTTGGCCTTACACCCACCAGGGAACTTTCTTTCTTACTCTTCTCTCAATTAGTGTACAAACTTGGTGGCTTTCCCCCCTCCAAACTCCCAGAGTTTGCCCTGCCATTCCTTCTGTTCAAATCTAAGAATTTAACATTTCTTTCCTTTCCATAATTCAGAGACTTTTAGCTCAGCTCCAGAAGCCACTCTCAGACTATTATGGCACTGTTAAAGCCCCGTGATAGGCAGGAAAGCAGATAATAGGTATACGTGGTTCCTTAACCTTGGTGAGAGGTAATGCTCAGTACCATTTTGCTGGCGTGTCCTCACTTGGGGTTCTTTTCCTGGGCTCTGCCACGCTGTCTTCGGCATCTGGCAGGACGTTGGCTGTAGTCCAGTACTTAGAGTTCATTACTCATGAAGTAATAATTGAAGAAATTAGCTGATCTTAATCCTTTTGGTGTTTTGGGAGTAGAAACATCAGCTTTGCTTTTCCCTGTGGCACCATGAAAAAGGGGGAGATTTGGAAGTTCTGGCATAATTTAGGAGCATAAGCTCTCTTTATATTAAAGAAATTTAAATATAAAACGATCAGCTGCTTTCCCACAGGTTTTATAGATGCTGGTGTTACTTATGTAGTTTGAGCATTTCAAGCTTTATGTAACTAAAAGGACAAATATTCATGTTTACCTCCTTTTGAAATTACTTTTTATATCATCTGGGAAAATAAGGACATATGTTAAAAAGTCAAATAGCAAATAGGAGAACCCTGGTGTTCCCTGCTCTGACTTGCCCAGAGGCAACTACTTTAGACTCAGCCAGTTTCCTGGCGCTTACCCCCCCACCCCCCATTTCTAAATAAGATGGAGACCTTGTCATCTTTGATTCATCAGTTTTAGACATCATTTTAGACTTCTTTATATAGCAGTGAGGATTTAGCTTCCTACCCTACGGTTCCCTCTCCCTCCCCTTCCTTACCCTCCAGAGTGGGTGTTTACATGACTTTGCCTTCCCAAATATTATTCACCACTGCAGAGCCTTGTAGCATAGTATGCTTACTTTAACTTTTTGTATTCCTGAAATCGGTACTTGCCTTGCTTTTTTTACTGGGTTAATCAATACCTCTCCTTGCAGTAGCTTCTCAGTAGAATTTTGTAGACAATCAGTTCTAGCAGGTATCTCTCTGTTCCCATTTTCTTCTCGAGGCCTCATTCCCTTCTCTTGGGATGGTGGCTGTCTAGGTCCGCTGCACAGCCGTCAGCCTGGAATCCCTCTTGCTGTCATCTCTGCAATGCCATTGGCTCGTTTTCTGGATCTTAGGTCTTTCTTATTTTGGCTTTGCTCCCTTGTTTTGGTGGAGCACATCCTGCATTAGTTCCATCTAAAAAGATGCTACCGCAGCAGAGGGCATGTTGGGATCAGCCTCAACATGCCTTCTCCTGGCTCATAATCACTGCAGTGTGGACCGGTGCTTGTGAGTCCCCACAGCATAGACCTTCTGTTTTAATCTTTTTTAGGAAATAACCCTTTACAATTCTGCTAGGGTGAAGCTTTCCCAGTTTCGCATCCTTATTTTAGCCTTCCTTCCCAGTTCTTATATAAAGGAACCAAAGATGGCGTCCGTGATTAGCCCCTAGGTTGTTTGTTTCTTCATAGCAGGCTGAGACCTGTCAGCTCAAAGGCCCGCCAGTGCCAAACTCAAATTTTTACACATCTAATTATGTTTAAAAATAGCCTCAATAAGCAAATTTTTAGCCCTTGAGAGCCTGCCTGCATTGCATACTGTGAAACCTCCCCCGGCTCCTGCTGGCCATTGGTACAATAGAGCCTGTGGTTGTGAAGCCCCAGGCCTGTGTTGCCCAGAGTTCTCTGACCCTGAGACTCTGCTGAGCAATGTCACCTGGATATGTGACACCCTCCCCCCCAGGAGTTCCCTTACCCTTTCCCCCTTCTGGATGGTGGACCCCTCGTCTTAATCCTCTGGACATCTCATGCTGTGAAGGACTTCCCCTCCCAGAGACCCCTACCTGAATCTTTTGAGGATTCTAAGATGTACACTGGATTTTTCTCTTTTCTCTGCTGTTGCTGTTGCTGCTTTAGGATACATCTTTCTTAATGCTGCTAGATCAGTACCACCTGTCTATCTTTTTCATAGCTTCCAAAATTTTGTCACAGTCAATAGTCATTTATCCCTTTCATCAGTCTTTATTCTTTCCTACTTATCTGGAATTTTCTCTGGGTCGTTTTTCTTTTCCTCAGTTTAGGTTTGTTGGTGAGAAATTCTGCTTTGATCGTCTAAAAAATGTTTTTATTTTACCTTCCTTTTTGAAGGACATTTTCTTGGTCATAGAATTCCGTGTTGACAGTTATTTTCTTTCAGGACTTAAAAGGTCATTTCCATCATTTCTGTTGGAAATTGTCAGTGTTTTTGTGTGTGGGTCCAATTCCACTCCTTTGCTGCTTTTAAGGTTTTCTCTTTTCTTTAGGTTTTTTTGTGTTTGTTTTTTCTTTTGTGCAATTGGCGAACTTGGCTTTGCAGAGCTTCTTGAATTATCTGTGATTTGCTGTTTTACTTGTTTTAGAAGATTCTTGGCCAACATTTCTTCTGCCCTGTTCTCTTTTTCTCTGTCTGGGACTTCAGTCACACACATTAGATCTATCCATTGTGTCCCACATCTCTCTAATACACTTTTCAAATTTTTTCCTCTTTATGGTTTAGTTTGGGTATTTGTTTAAATTGACCTATCTTACTAGTCCTGTTTACTAGTCCTGTCTTCTGCTGTGTCTAATTTGCTCTTGAATCCGTCTGTTGAGTTATTAATTTTGGATATTATATTTTTTACATTTTCTCTTTGATTATATTTACAGGTTATAGTTATCTGGTGAAATTCTTCTTTCATTTATTTTGTTCATCTTTTCTTCTGATTTTTTGGAATTAATGACTGTAATTGTTTTGAAGTCGGTCAGCTAATTTCATTGCCTGGATTACCTGGTGGGCATCCCTTTAACCCAGGCAGAGACCGTGCTGGCTCAGAGCAGCTTTGCAGCTCTATAAGCTTCAGTCTTGCTCTTGCTCACCCTTGCCTTTTAGGGTTTTCAAGTGAGTTTTTTGTATTTTTCATAGCCTCTCCCTCTTGTGTTTCCCAATTATAATCTTTGTCTTCAGGCTGCTTTTCAATGGCTTTTTGTTGAGATTTAAGTCTTTTACTCTCAGAATTTGAAAAATGTCTTAACCTTGTGCTTGGACCCCACGTCTCCATCCACATCCCTGCTGAGGTCTCCCCCAGAATTATCCTTCTGTAGTTGCAAAGCCAGAGTTCTCAGGCTCCTGCTTGTACCCAGAACGGCCAACACCTCTAGGACAAAAGAAGCTGCAGAGTTTAGCTTCTTTCTTGGAGGGAGGTTCATTCTTCTCTGCAGCTTCTCTGAATGTCACTCTCAGCCACTTTCACAGAGTTGATTTCCATATTTTATCTAGCTTTTCCTGTTGTTCTGGCTGGGGACACTGGTGTGCTGTTAACTACTTCATCCTACCTGGAAGTAGGAGACCTGTCAAACATGAACTGCATTGTAGAAGCATGAATCATACATAATTACATCCTCCTAACTGCCCTAGGCTGCTTATTTAGGGCCTTTGAGCAGGTGAGATAGGGCAAACCAATACAAATTCTGAGTAATGGTGCCTGGAATACTGTGTCAGGAGGATGCCAAGGTGGCATCTTTACTTGGCCCAGAGTGGTGCATTGGTAGGTGAACATTATCTTTCTGGGTTGTGGGAAGGGGGTGCAACCTGTTTGCCATTCCTGTGTTAGCCGAATGATTCCACTTTGCTACTTTCTAGACATTTGGACAAAGCCCTTAAAGAAAAGGAAAGCACATTAAACTAAGTGCTGCTTTTATACATGGGGAGAACTGGTGAGTAGGGTGTGTTGGATAAAAGCTTAGATTTTTATTAGTGCTGTTATTAATGTTCTGGTAAAATACTGGGCTTTCAGTGCATTTTTAGTTTGTTTAGTGCATAACAGACTTCTGTAAATTCTGAATAAATCCTCTCAATCATTATTCTAAAATGTTCCAAATTGCTTCTGTTCTTACAGTTGTTAATATGCCACATATTATTCCATTCTGATTTTTTGCTGAGCAAAACATAATTGCTTTTGTGGAATATAGCTCTATTGGTGGTGTAATCAAATATTAAAAATAGAACTGTGAAATTTTGCAGAAAATGCAATTAAAGAAGCAGTGAATGCCTGTGTCTTTACTCCTGTTTATAACTATTCTTTTCAGACTGGAGCTATTAGAGAAAATCAAATCTTGATTTGAGATGATTTATATGGAAAATAGCCATGAATTATATTTGCAAGATAATATATACGTACTTATGCATTTTAGCCACATGAAAGTTTCTTTTTTTGCTCAGATTATTGCACGCAAACTTGGAGACCTAAAACAGTCTTACTTTAGTATGGAATTGCTTCTGTGGTATATAGCTTTTCAGTTTGTTACTGTTGACTCTTTCATGGAATTGGTTAGGTTTATCCATGGTGACTTTACAATTTACTAGGCCTGTGTTCTTGAGCAAGTTACTGTGCATCTTGGAGACTTGGTTTCTCTGTGAGAAAGGAGGCATGTGCGCCTCACTGCTGATGCTCAATGACATAACCATTGTGGAGATCTCTGGTTGACTTGTCCCTTGGCTTCTACTCTGTGAAGCTAATCCAGTGCTCTCTATCCACCTATCCATGTTTGCCAGGGCCATCGTCATTTTAGGAAATCTAGATAAAACTCTAAAGCTGTACCAAAGTTTGATAGGAAGAGAGGAAGAAATGGTTCATGAGAAAAGTACCATATGTAGGGGTTGTGATTGGTGAAACCTGGCCAAAATGTATTTTGGAAATGGTAGATTTTTGTGTAGTGGTTTAGAGCAAAAATCCAGAGAAACAGACAGTGGGGCAGGAGAGGTGTATTATTTGAAAAATAATCTGCTACACCAGATAAAAGCCTTTGAAAAACTCTGAATTAGACTGGGAGGTATGGACATAAGTGAATGAAATATAGCTACCAGACGTATCAACAAAAAGCTGGACCATGGTAAAGGTACTCATAATGAGGCCATTCACATTTCACCTTATTAATAAGTAATGGTAAAGAAAATCAAACAATGTGATCTATGAATATATCAAAGAACAGGGAAAAGGAAAAGTATCTGGAAGAGTCAAAAAAATGTAGTGGGATATCCAGATGAGAATTTCAGGAAACTGGCATTCTCAATAGCCCATAATATTTTGAAATAAAAAAAAAATGCCTTCTAGAAGTAAAGGGCATGGTTCATTTGTTGTTTAATTTTAGACCTTTTAAAGTACATGTGAATGATAAATTTCAGGGTGAAAACAGCTAAAAGAAAAGAAATAGATGGTATAAATTCTAAATTGGTAGAAAGAAAAAATGAAATAAGAAAAATGTCAATAAAAAATAAAAGATAAGAAAAGTGATAAAAACATAGAAAAAGTGAGATAAGTAATATAAAAACAAAAAGAAACAAATCAAGATATTTCAATGATCTCAATAAATGTAAGTAGAATAAACTTACCTGTTAAAAGACATAGATTGTTAGATCAGATTCATCTGACATGTCTGTTTCAAATGTCTTAGACATAAAGAAGTAGAAAGGTTGAAAGTAAAAAGGCATAAAACATAAGGTAGGCAGATATTAATCAAAAGAATGTTGGCAGAGCTATTTTAATATCAGACAAAATAGACTTAAAGTTAAAAAGCCTTGGTAGGGAGAGACTTATTACATACACCAAACAGGTACAATTTTATACTTATATACTTCTAATTAAATAACTTTAAAGTATATAAAGAAAAAAATTGATGAAGTATAGAGATAGAAATTGATCAATCTGCCACCAAAAGGAGAAATTTCAATACATATCAGTTATTGATAGATCTATCAGACAGAAAATTAAAAATAATGTAATAATTTGAAGAACACAATTAATAAGGATGATATAATTGACATATTGACATACATAGAATTCTGCAGCTTAGAGATGTTCTCAAGTAAACATGGAGAATTTTTGCAAACTTGATCAGGTAGTAGTCTGCAAAGCAAATATCAAAAAATTTCAAAGAATTCGTATCAAAGAGATCACATTCTCTGACTACAGTTTGTTAGAAATCAATAACAGAACGATAAATGGCCCTAACATATTTGGAAATTTAAAAAGCACATTTTAATAACTTATTAGTGAAAGAAATTATAATGGAAATTAATAGCCTTAAGTATTTAGAAAGAAGAAAGACCGAAAATAAATGGAGTAAGGGCTCAATTTAATGTAGAAAAACAAAAATGAATAAATTTGAAGAACAAACCCAAAAGATGACAGAAATTAATGAAATGAAAAACAAAGCTACAGTAAAGAGAATCAACAAAGTCAAAAGGCAGCTCTTTGAAAAATGTAATGAAATAGACAAACATGGTAAGAATGAACAAGAATTACAAAGAGTCGGTAAAAATAACCAGTTGTGTATGAAAAGGAGAACAGAATTACCGATACAGAAGAGATAAAAAAGCTGATAAGAGACTACACATTTGACAACTCTGTGTAATGGACAAATTTATAAGAAACATATCAGAACTTAAGTTGTTACCAAGAAATCAGTGGGCTTACTTTCCAATGTGCATAGAAACCAATACCATGGTACTGGCTTTTGAGAAAGGAAAGGCTTTATTGCAAGTGGACTGGCAAGGAGACAGGAGGAAATCCTCCAATCTGTCTCTCTGAGTTGGGGGATGAGGCAGGTTTTATAGGCAGAGGGTAATGAGGTGTGATCTGACTGGATCTTGCAAATGGGGTAATGCCAGGACTTAATCTGATTGAATCATAGATCATGTCATACGGTGTCCACTTCTTAATTTAGTGGCCATTTCTTGGTCTGAGTACTTAGTTCCAACCCATGGTTGCATGCTTGGTTCATCTGGGCATGTTGAAGTTACGTAACTTGCAACCTTGGGGTCTGTGGCAACTGAAAAACAACTCATCATTTTGTTACGCAAAGTTGAACCATATTGGGCTGGTTCTGAGGTTACCAAGTTATAGAAAAAAAAAGATATATATATATGTATACACTTAGCAGAACTGTTTCATTCTTAATGGGAACATTGAAAGTATTCCCTTTAAAGTCAGGAATAAGCCATCTACAATAAACTATTAGAAATAATGAGTTTGGAAAGGTTCTTAGCGAGAAGATTCATATAATCAATTATGTTTTATAAATTTTACACTTTGCAACAGACAGAAAATGTAAATTTTTAAAGGGCATCATTTACAATAACACAAAAATAAGAATCCTAGAACTATATCTGACAAAAAAATGTGTAAATTGTGTATACAGAAAAATATATAAAACTTTATTTGGAATACACCAAATAAGACATAAATAAATGGAAGGTTCTACCGTATTCATAGAGCTAGTAGGCACACTCAATATTGTGATGATGACTGCTTTTTCTCAGATCAGATTTGATTTATTCCATTAAAACTCTCAACAGGATTCTTTTAGGGGAGGGAGGGATGCTCCCTGCTGATGAACATCTGCATTGTTTCCAGTTTTTGCTATCATGTACTATTCTTTGATGGGCAAGAGCCTTATTCTTACAAATAGGGATTTAACAACCTATTTGTAAAATTATATGAAAGAGTTATAGGCCAAGAAAAATTAAAGAGACTCCTGAAGAATTTGAGGGAAATTTTTTATGCTACCAGGTATCAAGACCCATTTTAAAGCTGTAGAAATTAAGTGTAGGTGCAAAGGTAGAAAAAGCAATGAGCAAAACATGATACAGAGCACTGGAATGTCTAGGAGAAGCCGTGCTGTGTGATGGGGATGGCAGGATGGAGGGACCCTGCTATACATGGTGCTGGGACTGTTGGTTATCTCTACACGAGAATCAGTGTCAGTGGTTTAAACACTTAACTGTGAAAGACAAACTATTAAAACTTATAGAACACAATGTAATTTCACCACAGATCTGGGAAGAATTTTTAAAACAAGACATAAGAATGCCAAAGCTGAAACATTTAGTTACATTTAAATTAAACTTTTTTTTTAAATTGAAAGACATAATGAAGAAAGTAAAAAGACAACTGGAAGGCGATACTTGCAGTGCATATACCTGATTATGACTTTGTGTAATGAACTCCCGTAAGTCAATAGATAAAGACACAAAACTCAATTGAAAAGTGGACAGAATGCTTACGTAGGCTTTTGAGGGAAGTGGGTGTATATATGGTCAATAAACATATGAAACGATGCTCAAGTCAGCATGGATATGCAAATTTAGACCATAGAGAGAAACCATTTATACCTACTGGATTGTCATAATTAGAAGTTTGATAATACCAATTTGGACAGAATGAGTAGGAGAATTCCTGGTGGGAGCAGAAATTGATGGAACCACTCTGGAATCCAATGGAATGCAACTTGGCATCCTTTTTTGTAGTTGAACACGTGCATACACTATGACCCAGCAGTTCCACTCATAAGCATATGCCTCACAGAAGCTCTTGCCCATCAAAGAATAACAGCAAAAACTGGAAACAACGCAGATGTTCGTAAGCAGAAGAATGGGATGTTAATAAGTGGTATATTCTAAAGAAATGGGCTGTTACACTGCAGTGCAAGTGAATAAACTATAGCCATGTGCAACAACTTGATAGGAGAATCTCAGACACATGGATATTCTTAGTCTGGATTACCCCGAAAGCAGAGACTAAGACAAGACCAAGGCTAGTGGGAAGCTCTCAGTATTGCAGGGAGCACGGCAAAGTAGGCAGAGCAAGGCGGAGAGGCAAGGACAGCCAGTACAGGTGTGTTACCCAGTGGGCGACTGCAGGTGACTGTGCTGGACCGTGAAGGCACTGCAGAGCACTTGCAGAGGTGTTTTGGATTTGTCTACCTGAGGCCCACCGCGTCTGGTGCTCCGTTGCCTCAGGGACGCTCGTGGGGCACTGGCTTCCACCGGAGCAGCCCCTGCAGAGGGAGTGAGACGCACAGCGTGTGAACCAATTTGCTCTCTGCCTCTGAGACACACATGAAAAGTGCAACTGTTTTTCTGTAAAGTGTGAAAACGAGCAAAACCGAACACTGTCTTTTAGAGATGAGCATAAATATATGGGAAAAGTTTCGAAGAGCAAGGGAAGGAAATGATAAATGCAGAATTCAAGATTGTGATTCCAAAAGCATCTAGATAGGAAACCTTGAGTTATTTTTAGCCAAATAACTCAAAAGAGAACTTGGAGTTCTCTGTTGTAATGAAAGACCAAAGGGCAACCACGCAGCATCTGCAGTTATTGAGGGGCAAGTTGTGACTCCAGACTTGTGCTCAGTGGAGCTGCTCTTCGTAAATGGTGACAACTGAGTAATTGAACAATCCACCGTGGTCCTGGAAGCAGTTGAAGATATGCTCAGATATTTGGGGTCTCTAGGCCCGCAAACTCCCTGGGAAGAAAAGTCACCTGGAGATGTCCTTCAACCATTTAAACTATACAGTCAGCAGCTTGAGTTGGTGCAGAACTAATGCAGAGCCCTGAAACTAATTAAAGCTCAAAGCAGAAATTAAAAGAACTATCAAAAGAGACTGAATATAATATAAATACAATACGATAATAGTCTGGATCTAAAATTCCAAACTATATTAACAAAGAATGAGAGGTGGTATAATGGGGGTGAAGGGAAGAAAACATAATTGTGTTAAAACCCTTGGCAATTCTGCAAACCAGAGCTATGTAGGTTAAAGAAAGAGCTCAGGCTGGGCATGATGACTCATGCCTGTAATCCCAACAGTTTGGAAGTTCGAGACCAGCCTGGGTAATACAGCAAGACCTCGTCTCTACAAAAAAAAAAAATAGCTGGGCATGGTGCTGCACACCTGTAGTTCCAGCTGCAGGGGAGGCTGAGGCAGCAGTAAGGTTTGAGCCCAGGACTTTGAGGTTGCAGTGAGCTGTGATCCTGCCACTCACTGCACTCCAGTCTCACCACAAAAAAAAAAAAAACCTGAAAATTTCAAGCTGATTAACAGAAATTACAACTGTGTAGGTACATTCCAAATTACTGAGTATTGGAGCCTAATTTGAACAAGTCAACCATAAGAAGAGTTATTTTGGGGATAATCTAGGAAATTTGAATAGGGATTGGGTGTTAGATCATAGAATATGTTTTATTAATAATTAGTAATTTTTAGATATATCAATGACTGTGGTTATATAGGAAAAGGACCTTATTTTTAAGATATGCTTATTGAAAACAAACACAAAAAACCCTAAGATTTGCATTTTGAAAAATTTGGAGGTGAAATGTCACGATATTTGTAATTTATCTCAAAAGAGCGAAAAAAGAAAAAGAGATGAAGCAAATATGGCAAAATTGTTAATTAAGGTGACGGGTTAAGTAGTTGGATTAAATGTTCTTATTTTTTTACTTTTCTAACTATTTGAAAATTTTCAAAATAAAAAAGTTTAAAAAATCATCAAAGGGTTGAAAGATGAAGTTGAGAAAATCTCTCAGAAAATTGAACAAGAAAAGTCCGGAAAGTTGGAAATAGAGAGAGAAAGGAATAGAGATCAGCCAGAGAATAGAAAGTTCAGAGACCAAAGGAAATAGAGGGTTCATTGCAAAATAATGATGTAAGAAATATTCCCAGAAGTGAAGGATAGGAGATTCCAGATTCAGATCGAATGCCCTGTACTTCACCCAAAGAATGAAAAGCAAAGACTCTCCCACCACTGTGGAGGTCCATATATTCCCATTAGGAATCAGCTGTCCTACCCCTCCATGGCCTCTTTTGGGATCTGTTACTCCTACAAGCCCGGGACAACTTCCTGTCTCCTGAGCCCACTCTTTCATGGTCTTATTTTTCTTCATTGTATGTGTCCCCGTGTAATATACCACATGGTTTCACTCCTTTTTTTGTCTCCCTTGTCTACTGCCCCCCAGAATGTCAGCACTATGAGGGGGGCACTGTGCATCATTTTTTTAAACTGCTGAATCCCCTGTGCCTAGAACAGTGCCTGGTAAATAGCCAACACTCAGCCAATATTTGCTGATGAATGAACCAGACTTCTCAGTAGCCACAGTTGAGGTCAGAACATAATAGATCATTGCCTAAAAAGTTCTGGGAGATAATAATCTATAACCTAAAATTTCTGTCCCTATATTTCAAAAATCTTACCTACTATGAATCCTTTCTTTGAAAGTTATTGAAGGATATGGTCCATCAAAAAATTAGGGAGCAAACCAAGAAAAAAGAAGACATAGGTTCAAGAAAACAGGGGCTCCACTCCAGAAGAGAGGCAAAGGGGAGTCCAGGGTGAAGGCAAGTCCCTGGGAGCTGGGGTGCACCAGGCTGAGGGGACGGCCAGGTGAGGAAGGAGCAGGTGATGGGGGTCCAAGAGGGACACACATAGTAAAAGGAGACTCTCAGGTCTGCTGGAGAACTAGGGATAAATTTTTGAAAGATGTATAGTCACGTGATGCATACCAATGTTTCAGTCAGTGATGAACTGCATGGATGATGGTGGACCCATAAGATGATAACACCATATTTTTACTGTACCTTTTCTATGGTTAGATATCTTTAGAGACACAGCTACTTACCACTGTGTTACAGTTGCCTGCAGTATTCAGTACAGTAACATGCTGTACAGGTTTGTAGCCTGGGAGCAACAGGCTGTACCATATAGCCTAGGTGTGCAGTAGGCTGCACCAGTTAGGTTTGCGTGTATACAGTGTTCACACAGTGATGCAGCACTTTCAGAACGTATCCCACTACACAGTAAAGCAATGAGTGACTCTATCAAAGATTCAAGTGAAAAATGAAGCAATTGACCCCAATTAAATGTTGTAATGTGATTTTTAAAAGGCACTATAATTGTAGTGCTCACTGTGGCTCAGTTATGGATAATATTATCCAATAATAATAAAGGCAATACCTAATGCAGAAATAACAGAAAGTGTGCTGTTACTATATTGGGGGAGATGGGGAGCAAGGTTGTGGGTCTGACTGTGTTGGCTATGTATTGGGGGGTTGCTGGGAATGTGAGAATCCCCAACTTTCATTATCAGAAGTCAGTCAAAGCATCAGGTTTAGAAATTTGAAAGTATATAGAAGAAACAGCCAAAACAATTTTAAGTGGCAGCCTCTCTAGGGAACAATTTGTGTTTTCAAATCTTATGTAAGAATTACTTAGGTCAAAAAAAATGAAATACATACTTATATTTTTATAAGCTTGTTCAAAAATATTTTTTCTCAAATATGATTTTGATTCCAAATGTTTATAGATTAATATAGTAGGTCACTCTTTAAATAATGGATAGTATTTTCATATAATGGGATACCATACTGCCATTAAGATGATGCCAATTAATAGTTACAGGCTATGATGGCATGATCATGATCCATTATGCTGTAATGAGAAAGGTTATTGACAATACATCGACTCAACTTTTATCTGCTTATATAGAATGCAGCCATGGGTTAACAGACATTATAGCAGAAGTGGTGAGAGTATAGATGATTTCATTTCCTTCCTTTGGCTTATCTTCCTTTCCTCACTTTTTATGTATTGAACTTGCGTTGCTTTTGTTATAAAATGAGGAGCAAAAGTCAGCCTACTGCTCCTCAGGACCATGCTGGCTGCAGAACTGGAGAGGAGCGAGGGCTCGAACTGCCGGTCCCGGGGGGTGGCATCAGCTGAGCGCGTGCCTGCTGGGAGCCTTCACTTTCATGCTTGCCATGGTTCCAGGACCCTTGCTCAAAGTGGGGATTATGCGGTTGAAAAATACATACCCTCTGCCCCCCAGGACTTGCTGACCAGCAGGGAGACAGGTGCATTAACAGGAGTGTGGGGTGCTGGAGCCCTAAGCCCCATGGTCCTGTAGCTGTTTGCTGCACATTCTGGGTAGTTAGCTGTGCAGGGGAGAGGGAGGCAGAGGTGACCCCCCCCAACATGGAGTGGCCTGCATGAGGCAGGATGGGTGAGCAGGGACCCTCTGAGCCTGAAGATGTGGGACTTTGCCCAAGGGCTGAAGAAAGCCCCTGAAGGGCAGAGTGTCATCTGGGACAGTGACATGGTCAGATATGTGTTGTAACAAGATGATTCTGCAGTGTGGAAAATAGGTTAGAAGTGACCAGCTGTGGAGGCAGGGAGATTGTCATAGGGCTCTTATAAGAGCTCAGATGCCAGGTGACAGCCAGGTACTGGGTAGAGTGGGGAACCAGGCCTGGGGTCCAGTGTAAGTTGGTCAGTAGACGTCCCTGACCTGGATGGATTTGGGAGAGAGATGGGTCAGGGCAGGGAAGCAGGGTAACTCTGGGATGCTGACAGGCACACCTGGGTGCACGGGGGCATCTGGTGGAAGTGGGGCATGCTCCAGGAGCAGCTGGCCATGTTGAGTCAGACCTGCTGATGACACATCCCTCAGGTTTCCGCTGGGTCAGTGGGTGTCCACACGGGCCTGGAAGGAAGAGGGCTGGAGAGGCTTGGATGCGCACTGAAGGATGGAGCCGGGAGGGAATGGGCTCTCCCAGGGTAGAGCCCTGTGGAGGGGAGGAGGAGGGCTACAGGAGATGGACAGGTCAGGGAGCACCTGCTAAGGAGCAGCCGTTGGGGGTGGGTGGGGAGGAAGTGAGGGGACAGCCGAGGCAAGAGAGTGTTCTCTCTGGAGAGCTGGAGTTAGATCAACGTCAGTCCAATGAGGGCTGAAGGGCTCAGGGACCCAGAGGCCACTGCTGACCAGACGTGGGAGTTCCGGAGCAGGTGGACGCAGGCTCCAGTCACAGGGGGAGGGAGAAAAGCACTGAGGAGTGGAGACAGCTGTTATAGGGCTGCTGGGGCCACTTGGTGGAGTGGGAGGTTGCCCTGATGTCCCCAACTTGGCTGGAGCTGTCCAGATCCTCACCCTCTATGTGGGGGTCCTAGAAGTGCCTAAACCTGTGGGAGGACAGGCCATGAGTGAGAGGCAGGGACCAAGTCCTTGCCCCAGTGTGTGAGCAGAGGGCAGGAGAGAGGGCCACCTTGGTGTGGCACCTGCCGCAGGGAGCAAGGAGAGCAGCCTTCAGGCCCTGCAGTGGCCGGCACTGGCTGCAGAGTGGAGCTCCCAGGCTGGGAATAGGGGGAAGACTGCATGGATTCAGGGAACCCTCCAGGGTACAACTGGGCTCTCTCAGGGCAGATGTTCTGTTCCCAGAAAGGAGTGTGCTTTGGGGCTAAGTCAGGAATGGGATCGCGGCTTCTGGCCCCGAGAACAGAATGGTGTGGGGGCGAAGGCACCTTTAGGGAACAGTCCTGGATTTTGGAGTTTGCATAAATAGTGTGTGGTTTATAACATTAGTACGGTGGGCCTTTATTCATAATCACTTGGAAATGAAAGAGCAATTTGTCTACAAGACAGGTTCAGTTCCTATTGTAATTCCAGTGGATTTAAAAGTTGATGTGGGTCTGTGAATTCGCTTGCATAATTATACTCTGATAGCTTTTCATTACACATAATGCGACTTTAATGGAATTAATGTTCTGTATCAACAAATACATTGTTTTTGTTATTGTGCCAAGAGGAGACTTCTAAAAGAAGAGAATAAAAATGATTTTCAAATGCTTTTCATAATACTCTTTTTCAAACAGGGCAATCTACCTGCCCACTTCATATTCCTCCCCCAACACACATTGGGTTGAGAGAGGGAGGGGGCAGAGGCTCTTGAATACATTTGGGGGCTGGTTGAAATTCATCCTTGACCTGCATTTGTCTCTTAAATTCTCACTATTCGCCATCAAAGAGCAGTAGCCCGCATAGCATTGCTCATGGCCACGTGGCTGGCACCTTTCTGGGCAGACCAGATCCCCCCCTACCCCCCACACACACACCTTGTTGGTCATCCTGCCTCCTTGGACTCTTTCACAGAGCTGGGATTCTGGTTTCCTGGCCCTTTGCTCAGGCTGGTGGCTGTTATGTTCGAGACTGTCAATACCTGTTCTGAAGCCAGGGCCCTTGCAGTGCAAGCGCTGGAACGTGTCTAGCCTGGCCCACCTCTCCCGCCGCGGAAGGGAGCGGTAGAGAGTTTAGTGCCCACTGACATGGGTTCTGCCTGCCCGCTTAGAAGCCACAACCAACTGTCATTGGCTAGGGTTTTAATAATGTGTTTTCTCTGTTTTGTAACTATAGACCATGGGAAATGGAAAAGTACAAGGAGGAAGCCAAAATCCCTCTGTCCGGAGATAACCATGGTGACTTGGAGATGGGCTGCAGATTTTTTTTTATGTATTTGCACGTTGGTGTCTATATCTGTTTACTTAACAGAAGGGAAATTATCTGCCTTCCAGACCATTTTGTAGCCTGTTTTTCCTGTTCTTCGTGTTTTTCTTTTGTTTAGTGTGAACATTTCTACATGACATTAAATATTCTTCTGTAACAAGATTTAATGGCAGCAATTGGAAAGGACCCAATAAATGTAAGCAATTTCCTCTTGCTGAATACCCAGGTCATTTCCAGTTTTCAAAATTAGAAATAATCCTTTGGGTAATACCGGGAATTGTTAGGAGTGGAATTATAGGTTCAGTGGTATGCATAGTTTAAATATGCATAACATAATACAGGAATGGATTAAAGATTAATATTATAGAAAGTTACACATTTAAAATGTGTAACTTCACCTCCTCCCTAATCCAGTTTTCCATTGTTAAGTTTCCTGTGCATCCTTCCAGAGGGAAATGTTAATGTAGTACCAGAATTCATCTGTTTCTTTCTGTTTATACAAGTGCGGGTCCTTCCTGCTTGTCAATTATTTATCTTTGAGATCATTCCACATCAGCATAAGCAGATCTACCTCAAACTTCATAATGCATATATTCATGCAATATATAAATACCAAAGTTTATTTAACTAGCCTTTTATTGCTACCCACTGGTTCAGGTTTTTGCAGTAAATATCCTTGTGTAAATGGCTTGGCATGTTTTTGATATATGCAGAATTCCCAGTAGTGAAATCATTGAGTATGAGCATATACATTTTTTATGTTGAGCGATATTATGAAATTGCCCCCAAAGAAAGCCACCTCACATTATACCATCATCAAAAATGTTTTGTTGTTGTTGTCATTATTGTTTTCAGGCCAGGTTCTGATCTGAAAAAATGTTTAGGAAGTACTTTTTTTTCCCTCTGCTTTTTGCCATCATTGAGTTCTATCAAAACTTCACCAAAATGTTGCCAGTCTGACTGATAAAAAATATATATGGTATTGTTTTGACTTGCATTAAAAAATTTTTAGTAGGTTTAAGCATCCTGTTACATGCTTATTGTCCATTAAAAATGTGAACTTCCTATTCATAGTATTCAGCCATTTTTTTTCTATTGAGTAGTTCATTTTTAATGTATATGAACTCTTTGTAAATTAATAAAATCCACCTTTTGCCTATTGTACGTATTATAAATATTTTTCCGATTTGAAATCAGTCTTTGATTTTATGTTCTTTTTAAACCAAAAATATGTTCATTGGCCCTTGCCACAGTAAAGCTGCATTAAAAACACCCCAAGATTCAGAGACTGACTGTGGCAAGCCATTATTTTCTCATCTGGGTCTGCAGGTCAGCTTTTGTGGCTCTGCTTTGGGCCGTAGGCTTCTGGTTGCATTTGGGTCTGTGCCATATGTCCTTGCTGGGGCTCAGGCTTGACGGGGCAGTGACCACCTGGGCAAGGAGGGGGAAAGAGGGAACATGTGATGCATCCAAAGTGGGGGTGATGGCACCTGCCTCTTCCACCCACTGTGGCCAAACAAGTACCATGGCCAAGCCCAATATGGGGGTGGGGATGGGACCCCAACCACTCTCCAGGGGAGGCTTCAGCCTCATTTATCAAAGGCACAGACTTGCACCTCTAAGACAGACAGGTCCTGGGATTTAGAACAAAGATTCATTCTGCCACATGTAAGTGTTCTTTTTAAAAAGCATAATCAAAAATTTAAAATTCATTTATCTTTTCTATTATGAGTCTTGATACTGTGTTGTGCTTCAAAAAGGTGACTTTAAGATTCTTTCAAAATTTCTCCCATTTTCTTCTAGAACATTCATTTTAATTTATGTTTTACTCTTGGATTCTTCTGGAATTTATTTAGTATAAAGCTGAGGTAGAGATTAAGTTTCATGTCTTTCCAAGTGACTCGTTAGTTGCCCCAGCACTTTTTGTTGCATGGATTCTATTTTTCCCTTTTTAGTATTTTAATTAGAAATGCATGGGACTTATACATTATTTAGACTTTCTATTTAAAAATGATTTTTTTCTCTACATAATAATGAAATCTTTTATGTTCCCCAGTAGATGTTAAAGATTTTCTTGATATTGCTCTTGCTCATCTCTTATTAGGTCTGTTTATTCTAAGATATTCTGTTTCTTTGCTTACTGTTATAAATGGAATCTTTAATTTTATTCTCATTTCTAACCAATCTTTCCTAGCATATGTATAGGGAAGCTATTCTTCTACAGTTTAAGAGCTTGTGTCCTAACCATGCTTGTCACTGTAACATTGGGCAGGTCACCTAACCTCTTTGTGCTTTAATTTTCTCATCTCTGCTTGGGCTGAAGAATCATAGATACCCTTTAGGGATGTCAGGATAAAGAGTTAACGTATACAAACTTAGTAGGTTCTGGCATGTAGTCATTGCTCAATCATGTAGCTACAGTTGACCCATGAACAACACAAGTTGAGACTGTGCGGTTCCACTTATGTGCCTGCCTTTGCCATCTTTGAGGCAGTAAAATCAACCCCTCCTTTTCCTCCTCCTCCTCAGCCTACTCAACATGAAGATGATGAGGATAAAGACCTTTATGATGATCTACTTCCACTTAATAAATAGTAAATATATTTTCTCTAATTTATTATTTTCTTAGTAACATATTCTTTTCTCTAGCTCACTTTATTGTAAGAATACAGTATTGTAAAAATATAGTGTATAATACATCTAACATACAATATATGTGTTAATTGGCTGTTTATATTAAGGCTTCCAGTCAACAGTGGGCTATTAGCAATTAAGTTTTTGGGGAGTCAAAAATTATACATGGATTTTAAACTGCCCAGGGGTCAGCACCCATAAGCCCCCATGTTATTCATGGATCAATTGAACTATTATAAGTTTTCAATACATTGATTTTGTAACCAGATAATATACTAAATTTTTTTATGGTTTCTTATTCTTTCTAATCAATTCTCTTGGGTTTTCTAGTTAGATAATTACATTATTTTCAAATAGTAATAATTTTACCCTCTTCTTTCCAATATTTATAACTTTTCTTTCTTTTTCTTGTTTAATTTTATATTAGTTTTCTAGTTATATAAGCTTTCTATTGCTATATAACAGATTGCCATAAGCATAGCAGCTTAGAACAGCACAAATCTATTATCTCAGAACTCCCTTGGGTCAGGATTCTGGAATGTTTTTGTTGGATCATGTGCTCAGGGTCTGGAGGCTGAAATCCAGATGGGCCAAACACATCCTCACCTGGAGGCTTGACTAGGGAAAGATCCATTTCCAAATTCCCTCATGTTGTTGGCAGAATTTATTTTGAGAGTTATATGACTCAGGTGCCTGTTTCTTTGCAAGCTGTCAGCTGGGGAAGCACCCAGCTCTTAGAGGCATCTCACTACACAGCAACGCACTTCTTCGAGGCCAGCAGCAGAATCTCTCACACCTCAAATCTTTGACTTTAATAAGAGCCCAGACCCAAAGGGCTTGCCTGATTAGGTCAGGCTCACCCAGGAGCATGTCCTTTTTGAGTTACTCAACAGCAAACTGAGTTGGGACCTAAATACATCTATGAAATCTATTCACCTTTCTCATGTCATCATATCACCTAATCATGGTACTGCACTCCATCCCATTCACAGGAGGCGATCTTAAAAGTCTTTAGAGAGTAAGTAGGTCCTTCAACCCAACAGTCAGCCCTCAGATGACTGCAAGACCTGCTGACATCCTTACTGCAACCACATGAGAGACTCTGAGCCAGAACCACTCAGATCCTCACCACAGAAACTGAGATAATAAATTCTTATTGTATTAAAAAAAAATAGTCTTTAGAGAGTAAAGACTGAATCACCCCGTAAGGATCAAGAGTTAAAAGGACAGCAGACTTTTTAACTGCAACAGTGGAAGCCAGAAGACAGTGGAATAATATTTTCAAATTTGACAGAAGCAACTGTTAACCTAGAATTGTGTTTCCAGCAAAACTATTTTTTTACCATAAAGGTAAAGTAGGATGTTTACAGATGAACAAAAAATGACAGCTTACCACCAGAATATCTGCACTAAAGGAACTTTTAAATCAGGGATTCATAACTTTTAGCATGACAGTCTAGTAAAGATTGTGGACCCCTTCTCACAATGAAGTTTTTAAAAGCATGAAAAACATTACATAGAATTATAAAGGAATCCAATTATTTTGAAATATTTTAAAGTAGAAATACTTTAAAATATATTATTATATATACTACTTAACAACTCATTAAATAACAAAATATAGTAGTGGATCTAGATACTACCCTGATTTCCTATTTAATACCCCAGGCAACATCTCACAGGGTGGGGCTGGGACAAAGGAGTTTGGTCACCAAGTGTATACGAGGTAATTTGCATCAAAGAAACATGCGTTGCTGCAGAACAAACTGGGGTGTGTTTCACCTTTGACTTTGTTTTAACTCATGAATTATTTGTAATATTTTAAAACATTTTAACATTCACGGATTTTTTTTCTTTCATGGGACTATCTTTGTCATCAGTTTATAGTTTTACTACTGCTTGAGAAGGAATGAAAGCTGTAGAATTCTACTTTCTATCTTGGAGGAAGTAGGTTGAGAAGGTGACTTTCCTCGGGGACGTTATGAGTTTGATATATTGATGTAGTCCCCAGGGGGAGGTGGCGTGGAGAAGGTTGGGACCACAGACTGTAAGTGAAAGACTGGGAGAGAGAATGGTGCATTGGAATTTTCTCCAAGGAGTGGAGGCTGAAGCCACAGACAGAGTGGGTGTGGCGATGAATGTGCTCCCCAGAAGTGGGGACAGACGGCTTAGGGTCTGTACGCCTCAGTGAGCCTTGTCATGTGACCCTGCAAGACCCAGACAAAAGAAGCCACACTGACAGCAGAAAAAATGACTGTTCCTCGGGACGGTCACACACTCCTCGAGAATGAAGTTAGGATGTTGCACAGCAGGGAGCGGCAACCCGAACGGCTTTGCAAGATGGGCATTGCTGAACTTCTTTCATTCCGGCCAGCTCAGAATATTATTTGCTCCGTTTTTGCAACAGCTATTCTTTCTCCAGACACATAGGCAACACTGGCGTCTTGGTGGTAAATTGGTATCACTGTAGCTATTGGGTCTGCCATAGTTTCATACCTCTCCACGGCGGGGGCAGGCTGTGAAAACGCAGCTCCTGGTAACCCTGCTCCTGCGTGCGGGCCGCATTCCACGTGTCCTTCTTCAGGCTGGAGTGGCTGGCAGTGTTTTGATTGTTCATGAAAGTTCTCTGAAGCATCTCACCTTTCTGTACCTTTGTCCTTCTAGGTGCTGCTGTCGGGACTCATTGGTGTCGTTTCCTGGAAGAGGCCTTTCTCCCTCGTGGTAAGTTGCGCCTGTGTCCCCAGGTGACCGTGGAGCAGGGCTCCACGTTCAGAGGGTGTGCACGTGTTAGAGGCAGTGGCAAAGAGAATTCCAGTTTCTTTGCACACCTTTATGAAAATGTAACCACTGAAAGCTGATGGATCCTAAGTGAGGACCACTGTGCATCTGTGGGTTGCACTTCTGAGAGTGCTCCTCCAGTATTTTCCTAAGATGCTCCCAGGGCATCATCTTTTTGTGTGTTTTGTTTTGGTGCCTTCCTGTAAGGACGCGCTGCAAACAAAGACATTTGAAAGTGCGGATGCAAGCATTTTCTCTAGATGTTCAAACCTGTTCATGCTTATGTATGATCACACAAACAGGGCGTATTTTATCAGAGTTCAAGAAATGTTAGGTTTTTGTGTGTTGGGAAGACTATAAAATTCTGCGAGAGTAAAATAAGCAGCGCTATTTGAATTGCTGTGGCACTGCGCTGAGGAGTAGGCGGCACGGGAGACAGAAAGAAGGTGGTTTTTCCTCCCAAGAGTACCCCGAACGGGTCTGTGTCTATTGATTTGTATGCCTGTTCCTTTCAATGTGCGCATTAATATATTCATGCGTCCGTGTCAGGGTTAGAGGAAGAGATTTTCCAGGTTGTGATGGGTAATGAAGATGACAGCGTGCCGTTTTCTTCTTTTATATTAATCAATTATTTAAAATCTCCCCTTTAAGTGATTAGACTTGGACATAATGACACGTACTAAATATTAATGGAAATAGGAAGAAAACCACATTTGTCTGTTGAAAACACCTCCTTCACAAGAGGACCTGTGGCATCCTGACATGGTATCGGGGAACAGTGGAGTGGCCTTAAATTCGACTGAATGACCTCTTCTGCTGTATCTCAGCTCCTACGAGGAATTTTCTTTTTAAAAAATATTTTTTATTTAGAAATTTCAAACATGCACAAAAATAGAGACTGGTATCATGAACCCCTGTGCACCCCTCATCGTTGAAGATAATACTTTCGACAGTTATCAACATCCGGCCAGTCTTGTTTTGTCTATACCCCCGACCCTACTACTGGATTATTTTAAAGCAGTCCCAGCTGGTGCATCAAGAAGCTGACCGTTGGTGCAGAGTGGAATGGCAGTGAACATGCCGACTGCGGGGTTGACATCCTTGGGGTGTGCAGCGCAGTGACTTTGCGCTGCCTTCAGCAATGTGGGGACAGCTGCCCCATTCCTCCTCACGAAGCCTTGGCCCCCAGAATGGGGAATTTCCTGGGGCCAGGCATTTTCCCAGGCAGTATGCACATGGCTTATAGGTGATGAGGCTTTAGGACTCCTCATGTTATGGCTCGGGTGTGTCTTGGGGAAGCCAGAGGAGCAAGGTGAGGCCTCAGGGCCTCATCCTAGGAGGGATGTAGCACCAGCTGCGCCTGCTAGAGCAAAGCGTTGAAAGTGCTCGCTCCCCAGCCCTGCCACGCGGTGATGGGTGCAGGGCCACCTGCCTTCTGGAAGGCAGTCAGCGCAAACCTCCCATGGAATTATTTCCACCCCAGGCAGAGGAGAAGGGTTCGGCTAGCTGACTTCTTTGTCGTATGCAGGGAGGTAGGGATATTATATGGGTAATGTCAGATGCTGCAACAGACCCCAGACTTTCAGTGGCTTAACACAGGGCAAGTTTGCTCCTGGCTCCTGCCCAGCGCGGGCACCGCAGTTAGTGGCCACTTCCTCCGCAGAGGGATTCAGTGACCTGGTTCCTTATCTGGGGGTCCCGCTATTCCCTAGGCCTGTAGAGTACTCCACAATTCAGTGAAAGGGGATAGAAGATGGAGAAGGAACCCCTGTGGCTAAATGTTCTTGGCCTGAAAGTGACATTCATTGCTTGCTTGTGAAACCGTTAGGGAGAGCTTGTCACAGAGTCCTGTCTAGTTGCAGAGAAGGCTGGGACAGGTACTGCCTCTCTGGATAGACACTTCCCAGAGATAGCTTCACGCTGCGGAGAGGAGGGCGTGAATTTTGGTGGGTAGTTTATCTCTACCATAAGAACATTCTTCTATTGTGTTGACCAGGACAGTACAATCTTTTGATTCATTAGCAAAAACTCACACTCTGAATCATTACCATTGATATAGCCTTGACTTTGGCTTTATTTTAGGAGGAGTAAAGGCATTCACAATGGATTGGAGGAAAATCTACAATATGCATGTATTAGAGTGCTCCAGAAAAACATAAGGAAATATATATAGATATATATATATAGGATATATGTGTGCGTGTGTATATGTATATATACACACACATATACACATGTATATGCATTCATATGTTTATCTAGATTATAATATAGATCTCTATGTATGTGTGTGTTTATATATACATATATAGATAGATACATAGATAGAGAGAGAGATTTGTTTTATTTTCTTTTATTTATTTATTTTTTCCTAAAGTGCTGGGATTACAGGTGTGAGCCACTGCACCTGGCCTGATTTATTTTAAAAAACTGGCTCACACAATAGTGGGGACTGGCAAGTGCAAAATCTGTAGCGCAGGCCAGCAGGCTGGAGACCAAGGGAAGAGTTGATGTTCTAGCTTGAGTCCAAGGGCAGCCCGGACAGAATTCCCTCTTTCTTGGAGGAAGTTGGTCTTTTTTCTCATAAGGCCATCAACTGTTTGAGTGAAGCCCATTCACATTATGGAGGGTAACTACTTTGTTAACAATCTACTGACTTAAGTGTTAATCTCATCTTTTTTTTTTAAAAAAAATACTTTCATGGCAACATCTAAACTAGTGTTTGGTCACATATCTGGGTACTGTGGCATAACCAAGGTGACCCATAACAGTAACCACCATCACAATGAAGTTCTATAAACATGGCCCAAAATTTTCTATCCAGAATAATACCAACAAACCATTATCAATAATGGTAGTAACCATTCATGAGTGGGATCTGTGCGCCCTCATCCTAAAAGTCTTGGCAAGAGTAGGTTTTCCCCTTTTATGGCCTCCAGGCCTTGTAGTAAGGAGCTGGGACTTGAACCCAAAGCTCTCTGACCCCAGATCCTCCTTTTTTCCAACCTCCCATAGTCCATGTAGACATTATCTTTCTGCCCCATGGCTCTTCCCTAATCACTTGACTCCTTAGAAAGCATCATCTTGTTCCGTAGTATTTTCTGTCTCAGTTGGTGACACCACCACCCAGCCACCTAGCCTACAACCTGGGGAGTCATTCTTACGTCCCTCCCCTGTCATACTCCTTCACAAGCTCTTTGCTTATTAGTCATTTTTTGTGCAGTTGGCCTTCTCTTCTCTATTCCTTGAGCCACCTGTTCAAAGGCAGAGCCTGCCTCGCATCTCACAGGAGGCTGCAGTAGCCCCCTAATGGATCTTTGTGTCAAGAGTTTGGTTTTCTCAAATCCATTCTCTGCACAGATGGAGGGATTGGCATCTAAAGTGTCAGCTGGACTATATTACATACCTTCTTTCAGCCCTTCGATGGTTTTCCAGGGCCTAGAAGATAGAACCGATGTTTTCCAGATGATGTCTGAGGCCTGTGGTGCAAGGAAAGGAAGACTTCGAAAGGAAAGCACCTTGGCCAGTCTTTTCACTAGAATGGCTTGAAGTCTTGATTACAAGAATTCTTTTATTCCAAGATTCTGCTTTTATTCTCTATGCTAATGATGTGTTTCCATCTTCCTGGAGCTGTAAACTGAAGGTGTGGCTATGAGTATTCTAGTTCATTGCCAGGGGGACACTCTGGCCCCCTCTCCCCAACCACCATCATAATCACCACGGTGAGTTGCCCGCACCAAAGGGAGAGTGTCTGTCCCTCAGGGTGGTGAGAAGCAGGGTTGGGCCCCACTGCTCCAGGGTCTGCACAGCCATGCCAGACACCCTGCTAGGTTGGTCTGCTGAGGACAGGACTGAATGGGCCCTGCTGACGGTGGATTTTGGTGCTGCTGTAGTTCTGCTGGCAGCAGCTGTCAGGGCTTGCAAGCATGAGCCTGTCGCAAATTCGGCTGCATCTCCTTTTTCATTGCCCTGAGCCTAGACAGACAGAGTGAGATGAAGGAGAGGCGTCAACTTCTAGCCCAGGGTGACTGACATGCTGGAGGGAGAAGGCTCTGTTAGGATGGAGGAAGAGAGAGAGATGCAGCAGGCCATCTGAGCACTGAGAGAGGGAGGCCTCCCCCTCCAGGCTGGTGAATTGTGATGCAGGAAGAAGAAGGGAAATGATGTGATTTTTTTTTTTTTTTGGTCATAGTATTTTATGAGAACCTTTTCCAATGCTAAAGATGAGTGATAACTATGTCAATAAAGAATATGTATTTTCATGTTACTGGGGTAGTTTTTTTTTTTAAAATATTGCTTAGTATCCGGTATGATTGAGATAATTGTCTTCCTTACATTAAATTGTAAAAAGTTCTACATTATGCTGGATGCCAATTAGAAATCAGATTATATAGCTTTGATTAGATGATTTTTTGAAAGATTCAGTGAAACATCTTGTGATGGCTTATGTATCAATAATGGAAACAGTCTTGTGCACAATCATAAGGAGTGTAATTAAAAAAAACTTGGGTGACATAATACTGAGTTGGACACTAGATTATTTGTCATAACTAATACTATTGAAAGGCTAGTAGCCATGGAGTTGAAAATACTTTTTAGGATTTATTTTTATAAATAACAAATTACTCATAGTTTAGTTTTTTTAAAGCAAAGTAAATTTATTTTCAAAAGCACTGATCTGGCTGGGTGCAGTGGCTCACGCCTATAATCCTAGCACTCCCGACACGGGAGGATGGCTTGAAGTCAGGAGTTCGAGACCAGCCTGAACAAGAGCGAGACCCAGTCTCCCCAAAAAATAGAAAAATTAGCCAGGCATGGTGCTGTGCTCCTGTAGTCCCAACTATTTGGATGGCTGAGGCAGGAGAATTGCATGAGCCCAGGAGTTTGAGGTTGC
>CAUYSK010090823.1:0-17338 GCA_963575035.1 Avahi laniger | reverse complement strand
AATTTATTTATTAATTCCAGGAGACTCTTGGTAGAATCTATGCGGTTCTCTAGATACAAGATCACATCATCAGCAAAGAGCAATCGTTTGACCTCTTCTTTCCTGATTTAGATACCCTTAATATTCTGCTCTTGTCTGATTGCTCTGGCTAGGACTTCCAGCACTATGTTGAAAAGAAGTTCTTGGGGTGAATGCTTTCTACTTTTCCCCATTCAGTATGATATTGGTTATGGGTTTGTCATATACGGCCTTTATAATTTGAAGATACGTTCCTTCTATGCCTAGTTTGTTGAGGATTTTTATCATGAAAGGGTGCTGAATTTTGTCAATTGCTTTTCCTACATCTATTGAGATGATCATATGATCTTTGTTTTTCCTTCTTTTTGTGTGGCAGATGACATTAATTAATTTATGTATGTTGAACCATCCTTGCATCCCTCATCCAAGCCCACTTGGTCATGGTGGATTTTTTTGATGTGCTCTCAAATTTGGTTTGCTAGCATTTTATTGAGTATTTTTGCATCTATATTCATAAGGGATATTGGTCAGTAAAAAATAGTAATAATGATAATAAAGTGGTAGCAATCAGTCTACTCACTTTCAAAACATTATATAGCTATGTTAATCAAAACAGTGTGGCCCTGGTGGAGGGACAGACACATAGATCAATGGAATAGAGCAGAGAACCAACAAGTAGACCCATGTGAACATGCCAGTGGGTTTTTTATAAAGTTACAGAAATAATATAATGAAGAAAGATAGACTTTTCAACAAATAGTGCTGGTATAATTGGCTATCCATAGGCAAAAAAATAAAACAAACAAACAAACAAAAACCAACCAACCAAACAAACAAAAAAAACCAACCAAACAAACAAACAAACAAAAAAAAAACCTTGGATTAAACTTCACATTTTAAATAACAATTGACTCAAAATGGATCACAGACTTACATATAAAAGGTAAACACTATAATACTTTTAGAAAAAAAATAGGAGAAATTATTTGGGACTTGACATTAAAAGCATGATTCATAAAGAAAAAATTGATAAATTGTATTTCATCAAAATTTTAAAAAACGTTTGCTATGTGAAAGACTTTGTTAAGAGAGTAAAAAGACAAGCTACAAAATGGGAGAACATATTTTAAGTGACATATTGGACAAAGGATTAGTATGTGGAATATATAAAGAAACCTCAAACTCAGCAGTAAAAAATGAGCCATATAATTAGGAAGTGGACAAAAGACAGAAAGAGCTATTTCCCTAAAGAGGATACACAGAAGGCAAGCCAGCACATGTAAAGATAGTCAACAGCATCAGCTATAGGGAAATGCAAATTAAACCCACCATGTGTTATCACTATACTTTTATCAAAATGAATAAAATAAAAAGTGAGAACACCAAATGCTGGCGAGGATGGGAGAAACTGGATCACCCATAGACTGCTGGTGGGAATGTAAAATGTCACAGCCACTCTGGAAATTTAGCAGTTCCTTAAAAAAACTAAACATGAAGTTGCCATATGACCCAGCAATTGCACCTCTGGGCATTTATCCCAGAAAAATAAAAACTTATGTTCACACAAAAACCTGTATGTTTATAACAGCTTTATTCGTAATAGCAAAAACTTGCAACTCAGATGTTCTAGAATGGCTGAATAGTTAAACAAATTGTGGTGCTTCCATATCATGGAATATTTCTTGGCAATAAAAAAGAACAAACTATTGATATACAACCAACCTGGATGAATTAGCAGAGAATTATGCTAAGTGAAAAAAAAAGCCAGTCTCAAAAGTTTACATGCTCCATGAGTCCATTTATAGAACATTCTAGAAATGACAAAGTTATAAAAATGGAGAACAGATTAGCGGTTCCCAAGAGTTTAGTAGGTAGTGGGAGGGTGGAAGGGAAGGGCTTTGGGTATAAAAGGGTAATCTGAGGGATCCTTGCGGTGATGGAGGTATTCTGTCTGTTGACTGTATCAATGCCAGTATCCTTGTTGTGATATTGTGCTATAGTTTTGCAAGATGTTAGGGTAACATTAGGGTACCCTAAGTGAACTTAGAGTAAACTAGGGAAAGAGCATGCAGGATCTGTCTGTTATTTTTTATTATTTCTTACAACTGCAGATAAATCTAAAAGTATCTTAAAATAAAAAGTTTAATTTAAAAAATGAAAAGGAATGAAAACTATAGATGTGATAAAATTTCATAAAACTACACACACACACACACACACACACACGTGCATGCTACACTGGTCACACCTGAGTAAAGTCTACGGTCTAGTTAAACGTATTGTGCCAATGTCAATTTCCTGGCTTTGACAATGTAGTCTGTTATGTAAAATGCCGAGAGAAGCTGGGTGAGTGATAAGTATGTGGGACTCTCTGCATTAATTTTGCAACTTCTTGAGAGTCTATAATTATTTCAAAATAAAAAAGTTTTTTTAAAGTAGTGAGGACAAAAAGGAAACCACTTATTATCAAGCAAAGTATAAAATTCCAACACTGACAGTTCTGTTAGAGCAGGTGCCATTCTTTCGGATGCGCATCCATAAGCTGTCCTGCTAGCGGCGTCAGCTGCAAATTTCACCAAAGAGGACACAACAGCAGGTAGCCGAATGATACTTCTCCTACCGCAGCCTCAGAGAGCTTGCTCACACCACTCGTTGCAGATCACACATCAGGAGAGCTAGGGTTTGGGTTAGCCTCGCCCAGAGCACATGCGATCCCTTCTGTACCATCTGGCAAGTTTGAGAGAGGCAGAGCCTGTTCTCAGGAAGCCCCCAGTCCACTGCAGAGGGGTGAGGATGAGATGCAGAGATGCACACTCCAGTTGTAGCCGTGTCCCTGAATGGAAGAGTGGACTCGACTCAGCTTCTGCTTGCAGCCAGTTTCTTCAAGATAATCAGGCATCAGAGAAATAGAGAGTGAAGTGGAGGATACAGTCTCCCCCACTCCTGGACAAACTGCTCTGGGAAAGATTGCGCTGTGAGAGAGATGGGGGATGAGGCTGACATAACATCCTGATGTGGCATGGCAGGAAGCCCAGAAAGACACATGTGCCTGTGTGTGTGTGTGTGCGTGTGTGTGTGTGTGTGTGTGTGCGCGCGCTGCAGCAGAAGGGCCTCATCTGCTTGTCCATCTGTGAAATGGGGAGGCTGCCAAAATTCCTGTTTCCCTATGTTCTAACAGGCTCCCGACAAGAGCTGGAGAATAGGATATTGAGGCTGATGTTGAGGTCTTAAGACAACAGAATCAGGACTTAGAGATGTGAAGTGGAACAGAGGCTGCTCTTGGCCTTTCCAAAGTGCCCCAGGTGGACGGGAGCCTCACGCAAGACAGGAGAGACAGGAACACCATTTGCTTTTGCTGGACTCTGTCTGGGGATTCTGGCTGAACGACACCAGGACATTTGAGTGCCCTTGGACCCACCTTAAGCTCTCGTGCAGGAAGCAATTGCAATGGTCAGTCCGCAGTGAGCAGCAGTAATGTGCCAGACATGTTTTTAAGGACTTTATGTACATGATCTCATTCAATCCTCTTAACAACTCTGCGTGGCAGATCCTATCACTACCTCTGATTACAGATGAGGAAACCAAGGTGCAAGAGGCCAAATGTTTTTGCATAAAGTCACACCTTAGTGGTGGAGCTGAGATTGGACCCTCCAGTGCCAGAACTTACATTTTTAACCACAACTTTAGATTCCCACTTTCTGCTATTTTTTTCCTGCTGATGCACCCTGAGAAAGCCAGGGCCAGTCACCCCCAACTCTGCTGCTGATCTGAGTTAGACGGTGATGGGAGGAGAACCTTCTCCCCGTTTCAGGAACGCTGCCGCCTTGGCAGGGAGAGGAGCACGGGCTCGTGGAGTTCGCATGTGTGCGTCTGTTTCACAAATTCCTCCGAGCACGTCCACAGCAATGCCAGCGACTGACTGGGAGACCCAAGACCTGAAGAACCAAATGCCAGGGGCTGGGACACACCTGCCCTGATAAAGCCGAAAGGTACATAGACTGGTATCGAAAGACTAGAAATCAAATTCCAATTCACTTCCTGGCAATATGACCTTGCAGGCTTTGACCTCTTTGCACCTTGGCTGCAACTTTTGAAAAAGGGAATAATGTCTTTGTCTGAGCCTCCAGGGTGTTGGGAGGGTAAAGAAATGGACTGCAAAAGGTTTCGGACCTTAAGCTTTACTCAGACGGGTGGGACCATTGCTGTTATTCGCAGGGCAGAGGAAACCGGAGGTTCAGATGATGGAGGAGAATTTGCTGGCCTTCTTCCCCGCCCTGCGTGGACAAAGGAGCCGCCTTTAGATTTCTGCCCCAACACCATCTGATCAGTGAGGCTCCCCTAACTATGGCATTTAAAGTAGCATCACCCCAACCTGGCACCTCTCCCATCTACCTTCTCCGTTTCATAGCATTTATCATTTGACCTCATGGGTTTTTTGAGATGATTACATAAAATGATATAAAACACATCTAAAAATATTAGAAGTTCAGCACATATTATTTACTGGGGTAGAGAGAACTCTTTCCCCATGCAATCTAAAATGCTCATCTGGTGTAGCTCCTGGGATGAGTACTTTGACCTCAGCTTTGCAGAACAGAGGCTCGATCAATTACCCTTTCTCTTTGCTGCCTGGCTCCAGGCCTGCCTGTGATCTCCCATCTCAGGCATTTGGTATGATTCTTTTACTAGTTTCTAGAATTCAAGTTTGCCAGAATTTTAAGGAAGCAATGGATTGCTTTGGCCACCTTCATAGTCTTTTAATTAGGAACTATTCACTTCATTTTAGAACTTGTGATACAGAAGGAAAAACACAGAATCTGGAACCTCCCAGAACTGAGGTCAGGACTCAGCTCTACTATTTACTATCTCTAAATATTATTTATTATTATTTTAAAATGTATTAACCATGGGTTATCCTGGCATATGCAGGCATCGTACAGGATAGTCTGTGTACATAATCGCATTTGTTCCTTCAAACAACTCAGAAAGGTAAACATTGTAGCCCTTTTTGCAGACAAGGACACTGAAGTCTAGAGAGTGAAAGAGTTGGCATTGATCTCAGGTCTATCAAAATCCACAGATGTTGTTCTTTCTCCTATATCTACCGTTCTCTCTGACCCTCCTTTGTCTCATCTACAAAACGGATCTATTGCTATTTGTCTCAAAGAGTCATGATAAGAATGAGGTAAGGCACTGTCTGGGAAGGACAGGGCGTTGGTAGGGGCTGGAGCCATGCAGAATCTCTCTCCCTTCTGCCCATGCCTGAAGACTGCTCACCAAGAGCCCCAGAGAGGTTGAGGGTACAGAGGCCAGGAGGAGAGCAAGCATTTGCACAAGGAAAAGTGAAGCTCAACTTTGTTTCCTCTTCAACAAAAGCTCAGAGCAGCCCTTTCTCCCCTAAGCACATCTGAGCTGGGTAAGGAACGACCAGGAGGCCTTTGCAGTTCTGCACATGGCTTCCTGGCTCTGAGCCATGATCAATAACCTGCTCTTGACCTGGAAGACATGAAATTGCAAGAACTAACACACTCTTCCTCGTCAGTGTAGTTCCTGGAATGCCTGTGGTCCGGTACTGTGATGTCAGAACAGGGAGACAGGGCTGGGAGTCAGGGGAAGGATAATTTACCGGAGCCATGGTATGTACTGTCTTTGCATCCGTTGGAATGTTGAAGCCAATATGCTCGGCACAATCAGCTGGCTTTGGTTTGGGGTCCAGAGCTCTCAGACTAAAATTGTTCCTGAGTTAACTAAAGGCAAAATCCACACCAAAAAAAAAAATTGACTTAAGAAAAATTAGGAAAGGTGGTAAAACAAAACACTAAGAAGTCTACAGGATGCTAAGCCATCCATAGGATGACTTTCTTGGTTAATAAGAAGACCACCTTGAAAAAGCAGCCCCGGGCAGTGTCTTGACTGGCTCCCTTCCTCTCCTGATCCTCCACTGGATCAGCTACACCACGTACACTGGGACTCTTTGCATCCCTTTTAGACTAGTTTTCTAGCTCCATACTGATTCCACCTCCAGCCCAGTACTGGGAAAAGCACCAGATAAGTCTGGCACCTAGGGAAAAGCCTTTCTGCTCTATGCACCTCAGTTGGGTCCACCTGTAAAACTGGCATGATTCTGTCTGCCTTAGAGATTACCGTGAGAGTTAGGTATATGGAAAGCACCTGGCACAATATCTCACAGACGCTTCCTGTTTCTCCTCCAATTTTTCCCTCCAGTTTCCCAATTCCTAATGCCAGTAATACCAGAAGTCTGTCTGGATTTTTGCTCTAATTCAGATTCATCTTCCTTCTTACATGCTGGGAAATGGGTTTGCCCATTGGATTCTTTCTAGCTGCCATTGCAGTTAACCTGTGCTCATCTCCTACCCACCCCAGCTCCATGCGCTGACACCACAATCTCTTATTCCCTCTTGGGCTTCATGTTCTTGCTTGTCAGCCTTGGGCTAACAACCCCATCTGAGCACTCCTGACTAGATCCCCGGCTTTTGCTCAGCTGTGTGAGTCTCCCAGGAAGCCCTATCCCTCGCTTACCCTGGCTGGTCCATCCTGTCCAAATCTGGGTGTGACTCTGCAAGGCTGCACCTCTAGTTTGTGTGTGATTGCTGCTGTGATGGTTGATTCTACTTTTCCTATCCAATAAAATAAAGCAATAATTAATCATACTGTGACGAGTTGGGTATTGAGTGTCCTATTCAGTCTTCATGTAGGAAAAAATCTTACTGAGTTGTCTATATCTACAGTGAAGAAAGAATTTTTCTTTTTCTTAACTTTCTCAAGTTGGGTTGGAAATTTAACTCAGTGCTCTGAGTCCTGGTTCGAACCATGTTAGTACTGTGGGGTTTTTTTTTTTTTTTAGGGAGGGGTACATTATCATTTTTATTTTTCAGTGTTTGTTTCTAGAAGCAGCATGGTACAGAAGAAATAGGAAGGGTCCTTAGGATGTTTATAATATTTGCCCCAGAAATTCCAGTCATGAGATTCTTTCCTAGAAACTGAACCTAAAAGGGAAGGAGAAAGGAGAAAAAAGACTTTATACTCAGAGATGCTCATTATAATATTATAGAATTATAGCAAAAAAAAATTAGAGATGACTTAAACTTCAACGAAGTGACAGTGGTTCAGTAAAGAACATATAATCTCCAATAACAAAAGAAGAGAAAGAATCAGACGGACATCAGACTTCTCATAAGTGACAGGAAGGCCGTGTTAATGGAGATAAGTTCGCAGGCTCCATTCTCTCATCAAATCATTAGCTTCTTGGCTGTCCCTGACCTCTAAGTATGTCCTTGTCCCCAAGATTGTACATGGCTCAGGACCAATCCATTCCCACTTCTGGGTCAGAACTCAAAGTTTGTCCCCAAGGGTCGTCCCAAGCAAGGCTGATTCGTGCCACTGCACTTCCTGAATGTCCCCAGACCTGTCTGGTTTTCTCTGGTCTGAGGCTTTTCATATGCTGCTCTCTCTGCCTGGAATATTGTCCCTGCTCCTTCTTCAGGTGTCTCTTTAGAAGCCTCTTCCTCCAGGAAGGCCTCCTGGAGCCTCCAAGCCTGGGTTTTGTGTTCCTCCCTGGGTGTTTCATCCCCTGTGCTCTCTGACGGTGGATCTTATCACACTGAGTTATAATCATCTGCTTACTCACTTGCCTCTCTAACAAGCTTATTTTCCATGGGGCCAAAGCCCATGGACAGGTTCTCTTAGCAGTAACCCTGGGTGTTGCTGAAATCGAGCGGCTATGGAGAGGTAGGAGTCGAGGAGGGCGTTGCTGGGAGAGAGGTTTGTTCAGATATGGGTGATCCAGTGAAGGGTGTCTTGATGGTTCATCTAAACACGGGCTGGGAGCCTGAGCAAATACAGAGAGCAAGATGGCCAAGCCGGAACCGTGAAGGCAGGGAGGATGGGCAGAGCGGTTAGCGGTTAGGAGGCAGGAGGTCTTGAATGAACATCTGATGCCCCTCTGGTGGCTGCTATGTGCTCTCCTGATAACATGCTCTGACATGGCAGGTCCCTGACCATTTTCCTTATGAACCACTCTCACAGGAAACCCCTGCTGGACACCCGCAACCCAGGTGTGCAAGAGAGAACAGCCAGAACACCCCATCCTGGGCTGCTTTGCTTGGAAGGTGCAGCACACAGACTGGCCAGGCCGCGGGGTGCCAGGTCTTCCTGGCCCGCCAGCAAGCGACGTGCCCACCGCCTTTCTACCCGAGCCTGACCCCATTACGATAGTGAAGCTGTTGCTTCTGGACAGTGGCTATGGGGCAGCAGCGGGGACTGGCTGACCCTATCCCACCGACTCCTCCGCTCTCGGAAGTGCACACTCAGAGCAGGATGAGTGATAAAATGCAGCAGGATGCAGGACAGGGTATTTGGGGTCCCAAGCCAGCCTCTTCCTCCCAATTCTGTCTTGTGATGGGAATGAATAATCACCCCAATTACAGAGCAACCTGAAGGAGGCAAAACCACTTAAGTAAATGAGGTGCTTGGAGAGTAGAAAGAGGGAGCAATTTGCAAAGATTTTGGCAGAGGTTTCTGGGCTGGCTCCCCAGAAAGCCTATATTAAAACAAGCAACATGGTTATCAGAGCTCCTAAGTTGGTGTGGCCTCAGATACCTGTGGCAGTTTCTAAAAAATGCTGCGTAATTGTCATCTCTGGGATGTTTAGAAAGGTGAACGCCGAATTAAATTTAGTTGGAATCCAACAGTGATCTAATAAAGGGCACTATCAGAATACGGGAGGTGTGCGGGAGCTAATCAGAGTCCTGGGGAAGTGCGCGGCTTGGCGGTCTTCTTCCAGCGACTCCTCAGGGATATAATTAGTTCCCACTGCTTGGGACACCTGCCCTCCATCTACTACAATAAGCCGGTCCGGAGAGCAAAAGCAGGACACCTGTCAGAGTGGCGTGACCTGGGGCTGAAGGCCTGCCCAGCCCTCCCCCCAGCCTGCCCTTCCTCCTACCCGAATCCCTCCCCCCAGCCCTCCCCTCCTCCTCCCCAAGCCCTTCCCCAGCTCTCCTCGGAGCTGCTAGTCCATCTCATAAACACTGCTCCAAGCCTGGGCTTCCCTCTGGGTCAGTCCGGTTCGCTACTCTTTCGACCTGGTGTGAGCCCAGTGCACAGGGAGAAGCAAGACGAGACAACTGAGTCTGGTTGTAAACGAAAGAGGAACACAGAGCCCCATCCTGGTGACAGGCCAGATGATCCTGAGCAGGCCAGACAGCAAAGGGCGGGGACCCACATTCCCTGGGGACGGGGAAGTTCCTGCTGTCCTCCCTCCTGACGTGGCCTTAGCGTGTGGTCTGAAGGGGCACGTCAGACACTGACACTGCCCCTTTTTTGCTGCTGTGCATAAGGCTGTTTGCCCTGGAACGAGAGCGGGCACGTGTCGTGGTCTGTCTCGGCCGCTAGAATGAAATATCTCACGCTGGGTAGTTTATCAGCAGGAGAAATTTAGCGAGGCTGGGAAGCCCACGATCAAGGCAGCAGCAGACTCTGTGTCTGGGCAGGGCCTGTTTCTCAGACAGTGCATTCCTGCTGTCCCCTCGCAGGGCAGGAGGGACAAGAAGGCTCCTGGGCCTCTTTTACAAGAGCACTCATCCCATGCATGGGGGTGGAGCCCTCCCGACCAGTCACCTCCCACACACCCCACCTCCTAATACCACCACCACAGGGATGAGGCTTCAGCACGGATTTTGGAGGGACACAAACATCCAGACCACGACAGCGTGCATGGCGGGGGGTCCTAGTTGGACACTAAGAGCGTGGCTGGCGGCTCAGCAGGAGTAGTCCTATCACGCTTTTGCCTTCACGGCTCCCTACGTGAGGCCCGAGACCCCCAATCCCAGTCCCTCCACTCCAGTTCCTTCTTAGTACAGTCGCGAGTCACTCAAGGACAACGGGGATACGTTCTGAGAAACGCGTCTTTAGGCGATTTCATCATGTGAATGTCAGAGTGTGCTTACACACACCTAGACGGTACAGCCTCCTGCACACCTGGGCCGCGTGGTACCGCCCATTGCTCCTGGGCACACACCTGTGCAGCATACACCATGCTGTAACACAATGGTAAATATCTGAATATCTAAATCTATCTAAATATAGAAAAAGTACGGTAAAAATGTGGTATAAAAAATAAAAAGTAGGCTGGGCGCAGTGGCTCACGCCTGTAATCCTAGCACTCTGCGAGACCGAGGTGGGACGATCGCTTGAGCTCAGGAGTTCGAGACCAGCCTGAGCAAGAGCGAGACTCTGTCTCTACTAAAAATACAAAGAAATTAGCAGGACAACTAAAAATATATAGAAAAAAAAATTAGCCAGGCGTGGTGGTGTGTGCCTGTAGTCCCAGCTACTTGGGAGGCTGAGGCGGGAGGATCGCTTGAGCCCAGGAGTTTGAGGTTGCTGTGAGCAAGACTGAGGTCACTACACTCTAGCCAGGGTGACAGAGTGAGACTCTGTCTCAAAAAAAGAAAAAAAATAAAATAAAATAAAAAGTGGTACATCCGTATAGGGCACTTACCAGGAGTGGAGCTCACAGGACTGGAAGCTGCTCTGGCTGAGTCAGTGAGAGAGTGCGAAGGCCTAAGACATTACTGTGCATGGCCGTAGACTTCACAAACATAGTACACTTAGGCTACATTCAATTTAACAAAAAATAGTTTTCTTTCTTCCATAATAAATTCGTCTTAACTTACTGCAAATTTTTACTTCATATACTTCAAAATTTTCTTTAACTTTTTGACTCTTTTCTAATAACTCTTAGCTTAAAACATAAACACATTGTGCAGCTGTAAGAACATATTTTCTTTCCTTATAGTCTTATTCTATAAGCTGTTTTATGTTTTTTACTTTTTAAAGCTAAGACACAAGCACACACACTAGCCTAGGCCTACACAGGGTTGGAGTCATCAATGCTACCGTCTTCCGCCTCCATGTCCTGTCCCACTGGAAGGCCTTCAGGGGCAATAACACACATGGAGCTATCATCTCCTGTGATAACAGTGCCTTCTTCTGGAACTCCTGAAGGACCTGCCTGAGGCTGTTTTACAGCAACTTTTTAAAATATAATAGAAGGAGTACACTCATAAAAAATAATGATAAAAAATATGGTATAGGCACAGTGGCTCACACCCTGTAATCCCAGCACTTTGGGAGGCCAAGGCAGGAGGATCACTTGAGCCCAGGAGTTTGAAACCAGCCTGCACAACATAGTGAAACTCCATCTTTACAAACAATAAGAAAAATTAGCCAGGTGTGGTGATGCACATCTGTAGTCCTAGTACTCAGGAAGCCAAGGTGGGAGGATCACTCGAGCCCAGAAATTCGAGGTTACAGTGAGCTATTATTGTGCCACGGCACAACAGCCTGGGCTACAGAGACAGACCCTGTCTGGTAAAAATTTTTTAAAAATTTAAGAAGTACTGTATAGTGAATACATAAACCAGGAACATATTCGTTTATTATGTACCGCGCATATTGTATGTGCTGTACTTTTACACGACTGGCGTTGCAGTAGGTCTGTTTACACCAGCGTCACCACAAACACACGAGGGACAAGTTGTGCTGGGACATTAGGGTGTGTACGACTTCACCAGGCAATAGGAATTGCTCAGCGCCATTATAGTCTTATGGGACCGCCGTCACATATGCCGTCTGTCGTCGTCTGAAACGTCATGGCTGCATTCGTGAGCACGGCCCCCACTGCAGCCGCGGGTTGAGAGCTGCACGGTGGTTCCCGGCCGGGGAGCCCACCCTGGATGCACAAGCCTGTACACTGGGCCTCCGGCTCCTTAACGCTGAGCCAAGCCTCCATCCTAACGCTTCGCCAAGCTGCCCTTCGCTACCCAGTCTCTGTCTCGGTTTGCCCAGCTCCCGGAGAGGAGCCTGGCTGGCCCCACCCATGCTGCTCTCCTCTGCACCCGCACCCCTCTCCCCTTCACTCTGTCATTCGGGGGCTGCTAAGCCGAGGTCAGCGCCAGCCTCCGAGAGCAAGCACCCTGCGCTAACTCGGGCTCGTGTCTGACAAGCTACCACCCTGATCTTAGGAACCTGAGCTCAGAAAATAGTTCCTACCCTCCTGAGTGTTATGTTCTTCAGAAGGCTGTTCCTTTTGCGTGGTTGAGGGTGTGCTACATTGGGAGTTCAAAGACTCAGACTCAACCTGGATGGCCTCACTCGGGCCTGCTCCACTGCACGACGACAAGGGCCACCATATTTGCAGAATAAATATGAACAGAGCACCCCGAAGTTGTAGAACCAAATGGGTGCCCCCTGCCAAGTCTAGTGGTATAGCCTTTGGCAAGTCACTGAGTGACGCTGGGCCTCAGTTTCCCTATCTGGTTGCTAGCCCAGGACCTCGAGCCCAGGCAAGGGAGAGTCCCTGGGAACTGTTATCTGAGCTTTGCTTCGTGCCTTCCAAGCACGGGGAAGAGGGAACTGATACGGAGAAATAGCGCGAGGACAGGGAAGTGAAAACCTGTCTGCAGCCCGGTCATGCCGTGTCGTTGATTTTCAATGCGCCATGAAGTCCTGGAGTTTTTCTGAACGAAAGTCAGGCCTTTCTTTACCATCCCAGCACACTCCTGGGAGCCGAGGAGAGAGTTCTGGCAGAAAGCTGAGTGGCAAGCAGAAATAAAACCACCGCAGGACTTACCCGGCACCTGTCCATCTGCTGTGACCCACGGCCCCTGCCCTCCTACACTCGGGACTCCCCGGACCTTCGGCCCATCTTCGCACCTCTCCCTTTCTCTCCTCTACTCACCCCTACATTCGTTTTCCCAACAAGACTCTTGGGAGGGAAGAATGAGACCATCCTTGCTCCATTCTTCCTCGGGAAATAGCACTTCTTACCATTTATTATTTTGTGGCAAGAATCTTTTATATGTATTATATAATTTAATCCTCACCAGAAAACTTGGCAGCATGGATATCATTATTATTCCCATCTTAAGGGTGAGGAAACCAAGGCTCAGAGAAGCTAAGCCATTTGCCTCAAGCCACCCAGCAAGTAGGAGCAGAGCCTCAGTTTTCTCATCTGAAAAGTGGGGATGAAGTGGTTTCTACCTCATAGCATTGTTGTGATGATTAAAGTAATAAATGTGTTATGCATTTAGAGCAGGGCCCGACCAAAAGTAAGTTCTACTCATTTTTAGTACTATTGTTTTTTTCCTTCCCTACCTCTTCTTTCTGCCTACTTGCCTTTATCTTTTCTTCCCAGAATTTAAGGGTACTTACAAGAATATGTAAGATACAATAAGAATCATTTAAGGGACTTGCCCAAGGTCACTATGATACTATAGATAGCAAACAAGTCTCAAAAATAACAGAGTTGGAAAGTTAAAAAAGTTCAAATTTTTCTCAAAAGGGTTAATATGTGTCCTAGGCTTGTGGTGAAATGCAAAGAGGAGAAGACCTGCCAATTGTAGCTTCTTTGCTAACTCTTCTTAGGTAACATCATGCAACAGGTCCACATATGCACCTGTGTGCACACACACATAAGCAACACATGCACACACATGCACACACATGCACACACATGCACACATACACTGATGGAGAACCTAGAATGCACCAGAGACATCAGTTGTTCACGTTTACAGTCTCATTTAATCTTCGTAATAACTCCACGAAGTAAATATATTTTACCCATTTCACGAATGAGGAAACTGAGGCTTTGAGACCTTGCACAAGATTTCCAAGTTGACGCTGCAGGTAACTTAGGGATCCGAGATTCAATCCCGGCATTGTCTGATTCCAAAACCCTTGCTCTTTTGCCTACACAATGCTGCCTCCCATGAACATAAATATTTCTCACTGTAAATATTAGTTTCTTGGTATGTGTTTTGCAAATGGCTTCCAGTGGATCCTAGAATATTTACCCAGAGTAAGGAAGTGTGTTTTGCTCTTTGAATGTAACTGAGGCTAATGCCATCGTTGTTTTTTCCATCTTCAATCTTTGCAGGAACAGCATGCGTGCTAAAGTTTGTTTATGGAGTCTTCTTTCAGACCTTAAGTGTAAGGTGGCATTAATTAAGTGCAGGTCATAAAACAATTTATATTTCATTTTGAAAGTCTTCCCTGTGCCTGGAGGCTTGTGGCAGAGCTGAGTTGAGGAGCACGTAAGTACCATGCGGCGGGAGAACTAATTTGTAATTTAATGCTGGAGTGGGGGTTTGGGGACGCAGACTGCAATTTTCAAACAAGGAGAAGACTTGCCAGCAGACGGCAGTTTGGGTTTTTATCGGCAACTGTGATTGCCGTCAACGGATGCCTGCCCTTCCCTGCCCACTTCACTGCCCTCTCGCATGATTAATCGTGATTGTCTGGCGGACGTTCTCGGCTGAATCCCAGTGTGCTCGGGCAGCCCTCCTCTGGGTCCCTCGGGCCGCACCTACTGCCAGCTGCCCCAAACTTGTCCTCGGCTAGGGGCCGAGTGAGCTGTGTTCATACCTTTGGTTTCCCCTCTCGGCCTCTCTTCCTCCTGGGATACTTTCTCAGCACCTCCTTTGAAATGCAACCTCTCAGAGTCCCCTGTGTCTAAGAGGTGTCGGGTTTATCTGATGCCACTTTAGCACTCACTTTCTGTGCACCGGCCTCTTTGCGGTGGCCTTAGTGGACTCTGCTTCCTCCGGCCTCCGGGCCCTTACAGATGTTGTTTCCTGTATATAGATGTCTCTTGCCCGACTCCTCATCTGGGAAACCGTGTTTTGTCTTTGAAGCTCAGCTCAATTAGTATTCTCAAGGAAGAGGTCCCTGACAGCCCCATCAAAGTCTAAGCCTCCTAGTCCATGCCGTCTCTCGGTAGCCTGGGTTTTTCTTCACGGAGTACATCACCACTGGTCTTAAACATTCATTTGTGCGATTCCTTGGCTTATATCAGCATGTCCCACGCTGCAGCTTGGTCGTTTCCAAAGCAGGGTATAAACAATGATCCAATGAATGCTGGGAAGACAAAATGAGAACTTCCATGGATATTTATTAAGAGCTGAAAATGTGAAATTAAGCCTTACTCGTATTTCCTATGCACATTGACACTAGCGGCCTCACTCAGCCCACTGCCGGGCAGCCACGAGTCACCTACGGTCCCCGCACATCCTCGGAGAAAAGTCCCAGCAGTGGAGAGTTGACAGGGAGGAGCTCTCCGCTTCTTTAACTTGCAGATATACCGCGACGGATTCAGTTCATGTTTGCCCAGCTAAGAGGATTTTACAACCTATTATCGAGTTTTAACTAACCCAACCCTTACAAAATGGACAGGCAGCTTCAAAAGATTCCTGCAAAGAAACCTGGAGCTAAAAATGATGCTAACGACACAAGTACAATAGTCTTCCCAGGACTATCTCAGCGTCAACCAGATTTCTAGACTTAAAACAACTCTCATCTAATCGGATCTGAAAAGAAAAGTCAGACAAAAAGATCGTGATTGTCCAAGTGACTATCTGAAATAGGTAAGTGCATTGTATCATTCATGATGTTTTGTTAATAAAAAATTTTAAATCAATACTGTTCATTTGATCTACTCCTCATTGTTTTAGAAGCTTCTATTTTGTGCATGTTTTATTATTTTCACAAACTGTTGGAAAAGTGGTTGCTGTACACAAGTTCTAAAAAAATGCATGCAGCTGTATTGAGAAAGTGTGCTCAGAATTATGTGCTGTGTAGACAATGGAGAATGGAGAAAAAAGACCGTAACTCTTTCCTTATCCCCTGGCTCAGAGGAAGTGCTCGACGTAGCAGGAATGGCCTGGTTCTTCAGGGCCGGCGTTTCCGCTTGAGGCTTTGGGAGACACTGAGGCCAGATAGTGAACAAAGGAACAATTTTTTAAGGAAAACTAGTGTTTAGGTGCAAAGCCAAGGTTGCCACCAACACTCCTGACCCAGGCATTGCAGTGAGGAGCCACCTTGTGTGGCTGAAGCGAGCTCTCGGAATCTCTCTTCACACTGCACACCGAAACAGCTTATCCACGTATATCTTCCAGACGAGTTCTGTGATCTCCTCACAGGAGGAATTCTGGTGAATGAATTTTTCTCCATCTAATTGCAGAACAAATGGAGGAGGGAGAATTAAATATTCAAAGATCCGTAGCAGAAATGGAGAGAGCAGCATCTCGCTGTGGCTTCGCTTGCCCACTGGACTTCTACTTCTCTCTCTAGACTGTTTTGGTCTCAGCAAAACCGTCTCCGGGCGCCCAGGCTGGGTTAGGGGCTCCGTCTCTGTGCACCCCAGTGACTGTTCATTTTTTGGGCTCTTCTCACTGATGTGAGCTTTTCCCACGTCTCTGGCACCCCACGTGGTGACGGATGTCTAATGGATGCTTCGTAAATGACAGAACCATCTTCTCATTTGCTCACTTCCCCCCCACATCATTTTTCAGTTTGACAATAAGCTTCTGGAAGACAGACTTTTGTCTTTACTACCGAGACGGACACATGCTTCGTACACAGTAGGCGCTCAATAACTAAGACTTGGTTATTGATTGGTCGGTGGATTGCTAGACGATTGAATTCCCAACAAATGCTACAGTGGCTGGTGGAAAAGTCAAAGTAAAAGACAAAATTAAGAAACGGGAGTGTTGGGGGGATTCTGAGTGTGTGGGTGGTAGAGGGTGTTACAGGGTCAGGGGTCACAGTGCGGAAGGCATGGAACCAAAACACAGGCGTTCTAGACCTGGGGCCCTATACCACCGGCAAAGCACTGTGAGACCCAAGAGGCCCAAAGGCCCCAAAGGGTGACTCATTCTCACATTCCTCTGTCTCCTGCCTGCCCAGGACAGCTTGGCCATCCTATTGCTAGAAATGCTGGAGGAACCATCTGGAAGGCTGAAGGTGACTGGGCAGCATCTTCTGGGTCATGAGGGCTGGCCTGAGAATCCCATGTCTGTCCTAGCCTACCTCCCCCACCCACCTGACCTTCCCTTCTATGCCCTCACCCCCTGCCCCAGACGGGGCATCTGTCCAGCACTTCCGTGCAGAAGACGCGGAGAATCCTCTCTCTGTGCTGGCCTGGAATGGACAGCCCTCCCCAGCATGGTTCAAGTGGCTGCAAACCTCTCCTGCCCCAGAATGGTCTCCTTGCTGGTCTGCTGCGGGTTGGGTTGCCGGATAAATATGCAAGATGCCCAGTTAAATTTGAATTTCAGATAAATAAATAATAACTTTTAGTATAAGAATGTCCCAAGCAATATTCGAGACATCCTTATGCTAAAAAATTATTTGTTGTTCATCTGAGATTTGAATTTCACTGGGCACCCTGTTTTTTATTTGCAAAATCTGGCAACCCTAGTTGTGGCCTGAACAGGTGGTTTAAGGGTCAGAAAGT